>SRHC01002963.1:140421-168273 GCA_004794325.1 Pomacea maculata | reverse complement strand
CCCCCCACACCCAACGGGTTTCGTGCGGTGCACGTGCAGCTCGGCGCTGGGATCGGAGACGGTTGTCTGCAGCTGAGGTTCGTTGTCGCCAACGGTCATTGAAATCTCTTGGCGCCACTTGGCCTCCAAGTATAATTGCGGTCTCTGGCTGATGGCCTTGATCGCCGCTCGGCTTCTGAACAAAGCACGTGACAAAGAAAAGCCACAGAGCGCCACCAAGCGGGAACTTCGGTGGCCAGCTCGGTCTGTGATCAGAAAGGTTTGTTGACGACACGGGTATGTCGAGCTCTCGGCAGTGCTAATTGTCCTTCACCCTTCTTCATCCTGTCCACACCCTCTTTCACTCACACACACACACCACGCATGAACGCTTCAGCAGACAGTTGTTAATCTCGACATTTGAAACCCTACATCTCCACAAGCCAAGGACAAGAAGAATTCAGAACTTGCTATTTTTATTTTTATTTTTTTGTTTTTCTTTTTGCACGGCAAGATGGATTTCTGGGGCTGTGAACTGCAACAAATATCACTTCCGGCTTCTCGCAGTGCATTCGTGGACATCTATAGACACATCAAAAATAATTATAGTGGGAAGCGATGGAGGAATGTATTATTCTTCATGTGTTTGCAACTTTATTTATCGTGTCAACAGTTTTTCTCCTTTACTACTTTTTTTTTGTAGGATCTGCTACTTTTTTTAACATGTACACTGTAGACGTCTTTGAAAAAAGATGGGAGAAAGACATTGACAGAAATGTATTGTTATTTCAAGAGTTTGACAGCTGATAAAAATGACAACTGTTAATAATCTACATGTCTTGATATGTTATTGTATCTCTATCAAAAAATGACTTTATGATAGTTATCTTGGGGTTGATGTGGAAGACATTGTACCTGCCTCTTTAACAGTTCTTCCGTAGTATGGATATATTGTGTTTTAGATCGGGGTTACGAACTTTTCGAAGAAATTTATTTTCTGTCAAACTCTTTTTTGCCAACTCCGGTGGCAAAATTGTGGCACATTTTGTGAAGCTCGAATTGCTTACAAAAAGATTTAAAATTAGTTTTTAAGCCTTTTAACTTCATTTGCTGGCTCAGCAGCAAACATGCGCCGAGGCGAACATTTGTCGAACAATAAGGATAACTGACAAAACTTGCAAAAATGTCAGAGAAAGGGGCACTGGGAAATAACTTCCTGTCGTCATGTTAAGAAAACTTGAAATTCTTGGTAACAATCTTTCAAACAATTCTTCTAGGTAATATTGTTGGAATAATTGTAACAATGTTGCCCGCTGTTCATTCTCACCAACACTAGGAAATGACCCATGGTCTGAATGTTGAAAACACGAGCTAAGCCAGTTTGAGTTTTCGGAATATTCTATGGTAGAATAATTTTCTGCACATCAGCAACGACAGCTGTTACGACTACCACTTCGACTACTGCTTAGTGCCTGGCTTATGGACCTTCCTCTGGCGACAGTGCTAATGGTTCGGTCCCCGTGTCTCAAGAAAGAAATCTTTGTCCAATAGAAGCTTAAGATCTTACAGAAAGCCGAGCAGCGGACGGTGTGGAGCCCCGAGTGAGGAATCCTGTAAATGGAGGCTTGATGTCTGTGACCGAGGCGTTCTCAGCCTACAGGGCGAGCTGTCACACGCCCATATCGACCCACAATGGAGAATCACAGGCTGATTGAAGGATCTGCGGTCAATGCTGATACCAGGTGCGTGCCGGCGGCTCTCTTGATGTCCGAGATGCTCCGGCAGGAGACAGAGACACGAATCCATCGTCTCTCAGCAAATGCAGACATGCCACTGCATTGCCTCTCAGCATCGGAAACAAGTGGATTATAAAGAAGCCTTCCTGTCAACGCCACGAAACGATTGTCTGCCCTGAATGGTATTTCTGTATGGAAGAGGCTGGCGGTGAGAAAAAGAGATACATATTTTTTGGTCATTAATTTAGTAACATTAGGAGTCATAGTTTGGTGAATAGTAAAAAGTACTAAGCTCGATGTGGAGAGCTGATGAAGGAAATGCAAATACAAACATGTGTGTGTGTGTGTGAAAGAAAGAGAGATAGACGAACATCAGATTTTAGATTGTCCCAGTTTTCTTTTGGATTGCCCTGAATGTACATCCAGCATCCGAAGCATTGTAAGCACAATCCTTCCATCGTTCTCTTGCCTCTTTGAAGGACACCCCACCTCAGGTGTCTGTCTGATCAGTCTGTCCACGGACCTCTACAGGTGGACTGCTGTCTGTCTGCCGAGACCAACGCTTAGCCTCTGCTGTTAGTCTCGGCGAGCCTAAATAATGAATGACTAAACCGGAAGCTTTGTACACATTAGCCTCGTTTTAGTAGTTAACTGGAAAGGAAGGCAACTACTGAATAATATTTTTCAATAAATTTCACTTAAAATATTTAAAAAGGTTTGAGCCGAGTCTGGAGGTCAGCGGGTCTCATGTCTACGAGGCTGTTCCCTCACCCTCTCCATCTTCTCAGCCTCCTCATTAATTTCAGAAGTAAAAAGGTCAGTGACAAGAAAGGTTACGTACATAGGGTTTTGAAAATCAATCTCCTCTCCTGCAGATGGCGCAGCAGCAATGCTCGCAGCTCTCGCCGTCTCACGTTCTGTGCGTGGATCCCCGAGTTTTGTCATTTGTTTGGCATTCCCTGGCGAGTGACATCAGTTACAGGATAAAAACCTCGCTTTGAGAGACTCACATTTCCGTCGTGTTGGCAGATATCGATGTGGTTTCTTTCTCTTCGTTTCTTTATTTCTTTCCATCTTTCCTTATCTTTACTTCCTTTTCATTTTCTTTCTCTGATTTAATTTGGTCATTCTTTTTTACCTTTTTCCTCCTCTTGATTTTTGCGTTCGTGTAAAAACAGTTTGACATGTTTACACAAAACTTGCACTAAAGATGCATATTTCTGTCTTGGGAGAACAGCAAACACAGTTTGGCTGACCTGCCTCCAATTACCACTCTAAAGCTGCTGGCCACTGGTCCTATGAGTTGATATATTACCTCATAAGCGCCAAACAGCAAACACTCAGAAATTACCCGGTCCTGCTTCTCTTCATCTTATCTCTGTATTGCTTCTTCAAACAGCTGGGGGTCACACCCCATCAGCTGGAGTGAACTTGGTCTGGACCTCTTCCAACAACAGTAAGTGTCGTCTCTCTTGTAGTTTGTTTCCTGAGGAATCAATGGATTCACGAGTTCAATGAGGACTTTTAAAAGGTCATTAGAGTTTGTTTTTAAAAAAACGGGTTTCAAATAACAATCTTAATCTATGAGTGAACAGTGAAATCATACAAGAGGAGATATTATAAGTATATCAAAAAGGAAGGATAAAAGCAAATAAACATCCTTCGGTTTTCAATGCCACAGCCAAAGAGAGAGAGAGCTAGACCTTTAATGTAATGAGTTTCAAGCCATGTACAAGATATACAATAAATAATATAAATGCCTTCGGCTCCTGTGTATTAGAATCAGTCAAGCATATGTGATCGGCACCTGCTTTAACACAAAAGCTTGATCACCCATCCAGGCCATTGCTCACCTTGCCCACCCGCCCGCCCACAGCATCCCGAGGCCAACACAAGCTGTCTCACACCGAGCCCTGCACATTAATTACAAGCAGGAGAGGCAATAAGCTTTGGTATTGACCCAGTGCGATTGTGTACAGACGATTAATATCAGCCAGACAGCTGGATCAAGGCATCGGGCATAACAAAAAAGGGAAACTTTGCTGCTCACACGCACGGGTAGCTTCGAACACACACAGGATCAAACACACACACGAGTGAGCACACGTACGCTCGAGGATACACTCTCTCTCTCTCTCACACACACACACACACACTCACACAAACAAACACACATACACACACACTTACATATAAACGTATGCATACACTTACACAAAATCACACGTACTCACAATCACTCACGAGGGCGCACACACACAGACGTGCGCGCGCCCCCACGAAAGAATATCTGGTTTTCCACTGTTGTGTTAGCTTGGGAAATACCTCATGTATCAGGTTTTTACATTAATAGGAACTCTGTCTCCCTCCTTCACCTCTCCCTCCTCATTAAAGCTTGACATTGCGTGCGTGCAGCTACAAACCCTGGGTAGACACGCAAACAAGTACAGGTCAAGGTTGAAAATGGACAGGTCAGGGTTCAAAAAGAACAAATTTTACAGTACAGAGCTTGCGCTGCTTTAAAGATGCAAACTAAACCTAGCACATGATAACATTTTGTTTACAGGACCTTATTAAAGATTTTTTTTGTTTATCTCGAAAAAGGACAAGAGAGTAGACTGTGATCCGTAGTTCGTGACAGATGAGACAAGCAGCTCCGGTGTCTCTTAATTAATTGTGTTGGAAGAATACAAGGAATAAACAGGAAGCTGTCCTATTTATTTCTGCAAGAGTCTCAGTCCGGTGTCAGTAAATGTCACTAATTTATACCTGTGCACTGCAGTTTACACCTGTACAGGTGTTGGTGACATTTCATATTTGAGAGATTTCACTCTCATTTCTCCAACCTGCAAATGTCAATGGCGTGTGTTGTAGGCTCTATTAATACACCTAAACTTTTGCTGGGCACACCTGTGTTTATGACAGAATTCGAATCCAGTTTCCTAATCTTGTTTTTGTAAGGGGAAAAACATGATATTGCAGATATTTTCAAAGAACGGTGACCGCTACATCAAACCCAACATTTCTGAAGCAAAAAAATTGTAATCATGAATGGTTTGACTTTGATCATTGCAACGAATACATAAGTGACAAATATACAGAGTTAATAATGTTTTTTACAATTGAATTTTCTTGTCATAGAAACACTCTACCCTGTAGACAGAAGGATTCTGTAGACTCGGATAGCGGTGGGTGGGTATTGATGTACCGGGCTTTATCATCAGACAGAAGGTAAAAAAAGAGATATAAAGGCCGGCGTAAATGAGATCCAAAATGTCTTTGCAAAAAATGCGTTTCTAATATAAACTTCAAACACCGAAAGATGTTGCAATGTTGACTATTTCAGGAAATTATTAAGCTACAAAGCAGCTGACAAAGAAGAGACTGGGGATGGGGTAATTAGTGTTTCATGGCACCTGAGGCGATAATTATCATGGCAAGGCAGCCAGGCTGTAAACACATGCCACATGCAGACAGAACAACATGCCTGGAGCCGAGGATAAAAGACATCAAGGTCACTGTGTAAGTGGTTCATCGTGTCTACTGAATGGCATGTGAAGGGAAGGGCTCAGCCACCTCTTCCCTTCTTTGAAAAATATGTTGGTGCCTTTACATTACCGGTGACTGTGTGCTTTGCAGGAAGCTGGTCTCGAAAACATGTAGCTTTAGACATGGGAAGGAATTGTGGACTGATTGCATGCAAACAGGTTTGTATACACCTTGACATGAACATGTTATTCAATGCGTTTCTCGACTGGGAGGTCAAGGCGACACACAGGGCTCATCGAAAATCGAAGATGTTGCTGTGATTTAGTTGTGATGCTTCAGTGCGTACAGAACTGCGGAAACAAATCCAACAAAAGTACTCTTGAGCCCAAAGTGCTAAACAGAATATAATTGTAGCTGTGGTTGTGTTGACATCGCTAGACTATACACTGAGTACAGTCAATATCAGCAGTGAGCCTGATGACAAATGACAAATGATACTTACCAACTTTATTACTTGAAATGTGATCGGTTATAAAAATTACAATAATGACAGTCATGTGCTCATTACAGGATATGTATAAGGCAAGTGGTGCATAATAGAAAACACAAAATCTTGACATCTTACATCTAGACCATTCTTAAAACACACCTACATCACACACGCACACACACTCACACACGCACACACATTCACACACAACTGATAATTCATCTAAGGTTGAGTAGTTGGACTGCACAGAGTACAAACGAGTTCTTTTTTCTGTTACTTTTGCATACAGGCATAACATTATGTTCACATGAGCTCGGTAAAACAAATTCTCTTGCTAGGACATGCTGGACAAAATAATGGAAAACTTTCTGAAGATTTACAAATTACAAAAGAAAGCTAAATACCTCATCTTGTCACCTACTACTGTTCAAACTGCTGTTATCAAGGACAGACCACGGAACCAGCACACAAAGGAAAAACAATAAAAAAACTTTAAATAATAACTTATAAAATCGTCTCGATTGCTTCGCTGACTGAAAAGTTCTTACTTGGCAAGATTAATCCTGCTTATGTCTGTGATTTCTTAGTCCAAATATACGGCTAAATGCTAAAGATTTATCAAGAATTACTGTGGCATTTTTAACAATATTTCCGGTCTTCCAGCACAAGTCCTTAGACATGATATGTGTATGTATATATATATACTAAATTCGAGATAAAATTAAGCATTCTCTCTTTCAAACACACACACACACACACACACACACACACACAAATCACACTCTCACGGTACACACAGATCAGTTCTAGCTCGCTGACGCTACTTCCATAACCAAGGAGCAAATCTCGGGGAAAGTATTTCAAGGGAGAGAACAGCTACTGTAAATCGATGAAACATCAACTCTTTGTTATCTCCCATTTCAGGGAAGTGCGCGTCCTTTATGCTTCTGCTGCAAAGCATACGTAGCCACATCAGCTGAAAAAAAATGTGTTGTCATGTGGTCTAAGAATACAAGCATTCTTAATACTGTACCTAGACCCGTCATACAGTTTCTCTCCCTTGCTATGTAGAATCTACACAACTTCTCAGTTTCTTTATATTAGCTTATATTACTTATATATTAGTTTCCTTTCGTAAATTTCTTTTCGATCTTCCGCTTTTGAGATCTTCATGGAAACTGTTCTTTTCCATTGTTTATCCACCGTCAGCAGGGAATAATTAAATCAACAATAGCTCTAGTGTAATTAACAACAGATATTATTGACTACAATAAATAAACAATAAACAGCTTTCTGACACCTAGAAATAGATGCTAGTCTAGAATGCAAGAACTGACGTAGTCTACAGCATAAGCAATAAATGTGCCAGGATTTTTTTTTTTTTTTTATAAAAGCAACAGTTGCTGCGACAGGTCTTTTACATTAGCAACTTTATATTTTTTTTAAATGGAAGAGGTTCGAATATTTTTTATCTGTGAATGCGCATCCTTCCAACTATAGAGCTCGCTGCTCTAACCCTGGGACACTCATTTCACACTTGTTTCTGTTCGTCCGGGTAACGATTTTTTGTTCTGTCTCTCCAGACTGTCGATAAATGAGGCGGGAGTGAACGGCCCTGTTGTTCCGGAAGCTGGTCGTGCCATGCGCACAAGGCGTTTCCCGCGCCTGCGTCAGTGGCTGTTAGCCTTCGATCGGGGGCACGCTGTCGCTCCACTTCCGCCGCTCCGCTAACGGTCCGCGAACGCGACACGCGGCATCGCCACCAGGAACGTCTTTACGAGCTTTGCCGCTAGGTGGCCGCGGCGGCGGAACTAATGGACACCGACTGACAGGACAAGAATGTCGGGTGGCCAATAAAATGTGTACAGGCTCTGTATACTCCATTATTTTGGCTTTGGATTGATCCCCTTTTTACATTCGCATCATACACTCTGCGCAGATGATAATGGTCTACATGAGGATTTCAACGATGACTATTATCTGCAGCAAATTAGAGGTTTGATTGTTTCTCTGATTCTCTGAACAGACCACAGAAAACTGATAAACGATGGTCGACACATTTGTCCTGATATATTGACTCATTATTAAAGGAAAACCTCCAATCTTCAACCGAAGCTACTACTACTACTACTAATAATAATAATAATATCAGTACATGAAACAATAGAAAAAATTAAATATTTCTCTTTAATTATCCAGAAATTATGCATTTATGCCACAGCTTAAATTACGAGAACCTCATCTGTTGTCACTCTGTCAACAATCAAAAGTAACAAGTAACTGTAGGGCACTGCGCATGTGCAGGTCACAGCTGTGGCCGTTACACGTTATTGATTCCGTGACGTCATGGGTTCTTAGCGACGGGCGAGTACACAGGAGGATGGATGCCGCCTTTTATGTGTTGCTTATCTAACTCCGCTTTATGTGTGTGGGCTAAGTGCATCACGAGAGAGGCTAGCCAACGATGCAGTTGTCGTGTGCACGTGATGGTCGGTCCCCCACCGGGTCTGGAACATGAACCTAATTACATACACTTATTGGGATTTCCTGCATTCACATCCTCACAACTATTTTTCTGACGGCGAGGGATTCGAACAATACAAATATTTTCACATTGAAAGGGATTGTGGGTAGATAAAAAGAAAAGTTTTACTTTGGATATATGCGGGTGGGTGGTGAAGGTGTGAGTGAGGGACGACACGTGGTTGCCTGGGAACACATTGACGATGACGAAGAAGAAAGTAGGGAGGACATTGTATACATGCGCGGCGGGCTAATAACTAGTGAGTCATGCAGTCTTAGCTTTGATACACAGAAACATGCAGCAGCTGCACGCGCACACACAAACATACACACTCATCATCCTCATCTACACTCACAGACCATCCCGACTGGTGAATTACCGGGGGGAGCCATCTGACTGCTCGGTCTCTTAGCATTCACATCAAGCGTGAGAGAAAGACAAAGAGAAAGAACTGCAATTCTGTAATAACTGGACTGGATGGATGCTTGCCCACACACTCTCCCTCCCACAGTCTGCTAGCATGCCTCTGGCGATTTAATTACAGCATGGAACCGGTGGCCAGCAGTCGCCACTGCTACTCCAGTCTGGCGGCTGGTCGTCGTCGACAATACGGAGTTCGGGGTTATTCCGCATATTTGCATATCTGTCACCTGGCTTGATCACAGGCTTGCATGCCTAAGACAAATCAGGCAAAGGATAAGGGAAAATAAAATGGAAAAGAACAAAGGGACAAGAAAAGAAAAAAAACAGAGAAAGAAAATGAGAGAAAAAGAATAGGAAGCAATATAAAGTCATCATTGAATTTAAGAAAATACTATATTTAGCTGCAAAAATCAAAAGAAATTAAGACAAATATTTAAACAACTGTTGTTTTAACAAACAGATTTCGCTTGCAGGCACACACACCACACAGATTCAGCAGAACCCTTTCCCCTACCATATTAAAGGGAGGGTGGTAGAAAGGACCTTAGGTGCAGTGATCTGTGAGTGGCTCATCTGGTCAATGTCAAGGCGTAGGGATGAAGAAAACCTTCCGTCGCTTTTTATCTCCTCCCCATCAATCGCGATTCTCCTGAGCTGTCAGAGCGTTGCTAGTCACAAAGGGTGGAGCGACCTCTGAACCGTCGACCTTCTCCGAACTCGACCGGTCTGACCACCAGACGTATGTGCCTCCCCAAAGAAAGTAAGGTGCGTCTAGGCAGCAGGGTCGGAGGTCAAGATAAAGGATGTAATTATACTTCGCACAAAGCTGGACCAGTAGGCTATAAGTACTTGTCAGCACCGATGGCAAAATACAATCAAAAGAAATATTTTTGGCGGTGGTGGGTTTTTCTTTTGGAGAGGAGGAAGAGCAAAGAAAGCAATATAGAAGGTGCACTCCATTCCGATCATGTCTTCGCTCGGGAAACCTTTCTGTCGTGTATATAAAAGCCTCTGGCGACGAAGAGTATATTTTTCTGCCCTTTGTAAGCAAGTAAGACAAAGAGCGATAACATTTTCATAAGAGTCTGTGCGTGTTTGCGTGCTGAAGGGTGTGCATGTGTGTGTGAGTGAGAGAGAGAGAGATAAAGAGAGAGCAACAGAAAATATTAGAGAAATGTTCTTGACTACGGTGGAGGATTAAATTACATCATTTAAAGGCCATGTTTGTGGAAAGTGGGAGTGCAGCACACTAAAAAGACAGTAGATTCATAGGCTTAATGAAGACAGGTCCCAGCAAACCAGAAGAGCTTCGCCAACATCCAACAATTATAAGGACATCGACTTTTTTCTCTGCTCGAAATTGAGGGGAAGCAACCCCTGGAAATGAAGAACGCCGCTGCTTCACGGGTCTCCAGTTTCTTGCCTGCAATTTAGTTTTTCTTTTTGGCTTTTGCAACACTCATTCACTCGCTCATCATCCGCATCCTAAAGCCTTTTCATTCAAACATGCGCGCAGATTCGAACCTGATTGAATGAGAGTCCTCGACAGCACTGGGGTGGATGGACACCCAACTACCACCCCAACACTGATTGCGTCTGCTTCCTGTCTCTCCATCAGCTTACCATCTTCGGCAGTTTGAATTTGTGTCCGGTCCTTGTATCAGGACAAGTTCCACTATGTTTCTCGCCATTTGCTGCTCTGATGATCAAGGCTGGAAGCTGAGTTCAAGTACAGAGTACTGGAATTTGAGAAGGATGTGTTAAAATGGTTAAGAAGGGGTGTAGGTCGAATCCATTAGAAAGCAGGTGGACTAGCTTGATGAATGTTTTATTGTTTGTTTGCTTATTATCCTCATCTATCCTAGGAAGGAAATAAATGCAGATGATAGCAGAATAGTAATGACAATAATAATTTAACCCTGATCACTGTTTTACTATTAAGATTACTGGGTTTCAGGTTGTTTCTTAGGTCTATCATCATAATGACACGTCATCTATTCCTCTATTCATCTACATATCGCTATGGCTCTATAGAGAAGAGCATTTCACTAGCACCGGTGTGGAAGACCATCGATATCGTCAGTGAAGATGTATGGGGAAAGGATTTGGGGGAAAAGTGTAGAGTATTGTAAAATGTACAGAGAAAGTTTGGTAACTATTAGGAGACCAGTATAGATGAATAAGTTGTTTCCTAGCAACGTCCCCGGGTTACCAGACATGCACGTCAGTCCTGCAATGCACTTCGTGGGACTTGTAAGCTTACTTAACCGCTCTTACGTCAGCGAGACATGGGGAGGGCCAGGGGGACATGCCCCTCTACCACACACACACACACACTTACACACACACAAGTACATAAACACACTCTCTCACACACACATAACATTTACACACACACCCTCTCTCTCACACAACCTCCAGGGATCGATGCGGGCTGACGTCCTCCACAGAAAGTTGCCTCCCATGTTGCCCCTGTGGGTTACCCCGCTCGTGGTTCTGTCAGGCAGAAAACACGTGAAATTATGGGTAGCCCGTGTGCTTGTCCAAAAGTCCCGGCTCGCATCCCATTTGGGGAAGGGGAGACGGGTGAGTGTGAGACGAGAGGAAAAACATAGTGAGAAGATAAGAAAAATTAAGGTTTGAATAAATAATCACACACAGAAATTATTTTTTTAATTAAAAATCTGACTGTATTAAGCTCTTTGATTTTAAGTGCTTTGAGGACCTTAATTAATTAAAATATTTTTGATCCGAAGATTGTATCGACCAGAGAAGAAGGAACAACAACCCTTGTTATTTCGTTAAACACAGCGAAAGAAACTTCAATTATTTTTTGTTTATTATTTATTTAAATGATGGGCTGACTAAATGATGATTAAAGGGATGGAATTAAATGGATTATATAGTTGGAACTGTAAATGTTTGTACAAAGAGATGAATCTAATAACAATACCCTCTCTCCCATAGAAAAATACGTGCATGAAAATAGGTGTCGTTTTTTATTCAATGTATTTTTTCCACTCATTTTCTTTCCTTCTGTTTCACTCTCTCGTTCTTTCTCAATATCATCGCGCTTCTCCCTGTCTCACTGCTACTCGATATCCTGCCGCTCTCTATTCAGTCTCCACACAAGATGTGTACCCCGGCCACCGTCTGGTCAACACCACCTAAAAATGTCATTCAACTCCATCGTGTGCCAGTAAAAAAATAAAGCAAACATAAAAACCTGCTGGTGTGAACACATAAACTAAGAATGGTGTCACCCTAGTGGAGAAGTTCACACTGTCCACCTCAGAAGCACGAGCTCGCCTTTAAGAGAGTTCATGTAGTGAAAATCATTGTCATGTACGAAAAGTGCTTCTAAAGATCGCTACTTTCATTTGTTCACTACTCGAGAAGTGCTGCCTCCGTCCCCAGCAGGACGTGTTCAAAGTATCGACATCATGGATTTGAACAGCTGTCGCCTCCAACGCAGTAATCTTGTGGAGGAGAGGACGAGGGGAGTAGGATGGACGTGTGTGGGCGTGCGAGTCATGGGACCAGCTGATGACGTGGCCTGTTTGTTATTTACCACTGTTTACTAATTATCTTTTATGGAGTTCTGCATCATAAATAATAATGACAGTCTTGGTGACACGTGCTGCCGGTTCAAAGCCCAGCACCCGATACATAATTTTATATTGCCGGACGTATGTCATAGCAACATGTGAGACAGAAAACAAGTTTCATTTTACATCTTCGGACGAGGGGCTAAAAAGTACTTCACACAATTATTGTGGGTTCTTTATCGCATTTACCACGTAAATTTACTCTGTACATAGTTACGTTACACGCACGCACTCGTACCAGTGAGTAAAACTCACCATACAACCTGCGCAGCTACGGGTGAGCTAACACCGGGTATTACGGGTAGCGACGGTCCTGACAATGCTATCAAAGGCGCGAGTTGCCGACATGGACGTGATAGAGGTTTGGAGGTCTATGCCGGGCTATAGTAGTCTCTCGCGTTATCACGAGATTAACGGAAAGCCGCGAGGTTTCTCGCGCGCCTGGGTGTCTGACGTGATTACCCTGACGCGGACACCAGCTGTTGCTGCCGCCAGTTGCTGACAACACCACAGCCCGCGCGTGCGGCTCAAATCATGCGTCTGTCTGCGCGGCGGCGCGAAAATGTCGGGTGCACAGCACAATGTCAAGGGTGTTAAAAGAAGGAAAGAATAAAAACCCACACAAGCACTGCCACACGAAAAAAAAAAAAAAATAATAATACGAGGGAAGGGAGGCAACTTAGTCCATCCCCCTTCCTACTCGTCGATGCTCCCTATCGGCCTTCCCCGTCAAACTGATCTTTTCTTTCTGTCGAGCACCGCGGTTGCTTGGCGAGGAGAAACCCACAAATTTCAAGCCTGCACGTCTTCACATCAAAACCAGATCGTGGACTTTAGGATGAAGACTTGCTAGTCCACTGAACCACTTTATGTCATGAACTGCTGCACAGACCCGCTGTCCACAGGACAGGCATCAACATGACCATCACATCACTACCCACCGTGATGCTGTTACCGGATATGTTTGATGTGAGTAAAGATCACCGAGCTGAATTCCTTGCATGAACACGCTGGGGTTCGGATCCTGTCGTACCGAGGGTTTAAAGTGTGGTTTGTGTCAACATCAGTCAGTAAACTCTCCCCCTTTGCGACAGTGCCCAGACAGTTCTCATTACCCCCAGCGTGAGTTCAAACAGACAGCGACCATTGCTGTGTGTGCATGCCACTCCCGGAGAAGACCAGCTGATCCCAAGGTCCAACAGGAGTCTAAACTGTTCATCGCCATTGATTTCTCCACACAACCACCCCGATTATTGCATCCCGTGTATGGGGAGCGTGGAGGAGTGGGACTGCCCAGACTCCAGACGCTGCAGCTGCCTGTGATGTTGCGAGTCTTCCGTCTCCTGCCGCTGCAGCTGGCTTCTGTCTCCTGACGAAGGTCTTTGTGTCAACAGGGTGATAGCCAGGGTCCAGGCGGCGAGATGAAAGATGACCGCAAAGCGCGTGGGACGGCGGCTTCCTTTGAGGTCAGCTCCGTGGGTTGTCACCCGCCGTTGACTACACCTGTCACATCTCGTTTCCAGTCCAGGCTAACACGCGGATAGAAGGTTGATAGATGTCTGATGATGTTGGTACACCGAGAAAAGCAGCGGGAGTGTGAGAAAATAAAATTTAATAATAATTAAGAGAAAGATATGTAAAAATACACAATAGCATCAGAAGAACTTTGAGGAAGAACACAACCAGGTGTTCATTTTTTTATAAAGGGCCTCCTGCTACAGGTCAGTCAACTGTCAACCGCTGATTTTGCGATTAGTGTCGACCATGCTGTGTTTGCTGATGTATCAGTCATCACGATTGTTGCCGACGTGGTGGCCATCACCTGATGACGGACGTTTGAGATGAAATAAACAGATGCAAGAGACAGGAGAGTGATGGGTGGCCACACCTTAGCCAGACAAGGGTTAACCAAGGGTGATATGCAAGTCTCGCCATTTGTCACAGACCTGCTGACCTGTGAAACAACAGGAATTAGCAAATGCCGGCCGCCAAACGTTGCTCGGAAACCGCCAGCAAAACCGCGCATGTGTGTTGAGCATTTCGGGAAAAAAAAAACCACAACAACAACACATCAGGAACTTCGTTGTCATCTATTGAGTGTATTTTTTTTATCAAACGATTATAAAGTCAAATCATATTCTGCTCCGCAAGTAGTGTTTATCACAAGCTATTTCACATGAATTGAAGAACGACAACCAACCCATCAGTTAGAATAGAGTTTAAATATAATATAATATTAAAGGAAAATTTTGCATTGATGTCAACCATCGATCAAAATTTTATGTAGAAACTGGATAATGAAAAAAAAAAAAAAAAAACCGGAGGCTAGTGAACAAGAGCGTACATTAAATAAAATAAAATAAAATAAAAATCCAACAAAAAAAAAAAATCTTGTGTGTGGAACGTAAGAAAAGAAGAAGTCCAATACATCAATCTTTCCCAGGCACTCCTAATATCAGGGGAGCTCGAGGCTGGATGAAGACACCATGGCTGCCCCTCCGTCGAGCTCTGTGCGAGATACATAACGCCCGCGCGGAGAAGGGAAAATAATACAGCGCACCCCGGTCTGCCATCTTGAAAAGGAGAGTCTGCCCGGAAAGGACAGGCTGAGGATTGCTGACTCGCCAGTGCGCATGCGTCAGGCTCGGGACTTAGCTACGACGTTCCATACATCTTTAGTGCGAGTGCGTGCCTTTGCTCGATGGGATTATGGCCTAGCGGCCAGTGTTTTGGGAATTTCGCGCCGCAGTATATTTTTCTGGAAGCATCTGTGCCTTTCGGAACCAGCAGGTAGTCGTCTTCAGTGAGTGTCGTCATCATGGCCACAACCTGCGCAATGCGGTAAAAATAATAACCAGTTTATTTCAGTTAAACTTGTTCTCGGGAATAAATTTAAAAAATATTTTCACGTGGTTGATTTTATCAAAAAATGCCATCGACTTCTGTCTGCAAGACACACGATTTTTTTTCTGATGTTGATACTGTTGAATGACATGTATTAACCTGGACTTGTTGATGTGGATGTTTTCTGCCGTGTGATGGACGAGTTATTGACATTCATGAAGCAGAAACTTCCGAATTTTTCAAACATCGTTCCCCTAGATGCTGTTGAGCGAACTGAACAAGTCAAACTGTTTTATTCTGCGTTTCGAGGATTGTAAACCCTGACAAGAAATGACTGAGAAACTCAAGTAAACAAAGCCAGGGACTTCAAAACGGTTTGAGGAATTGGAAGTAACTCTCTCAAGCAGTGCTACATTCCAGCGCGGAAGGATAAACAGAGCCAATGACAACTGTGGGAGCTACGACAACAGTCCTTCTTTGTAGTCTTGCTCAATTCCACATGACATCATAGGCAACGGATTCCTGTCTGTGTGATGCGGAGAGAAACTTTCTACTGGCAAAGGGACATGAAGCCCTTCCGGCCTGGTGATGTAAATATACATTCGTCTTCAAAGATAATTCACAAGGGACACTTGGATGAGAAGATAATTTCGTTTGAGAGATTCTCTTAGAAAGTTTGAGTTGTTATTGTAAGATCACGTGGACGTGGCTGTCTGGAAGTGACCCACTGCCATATTTTGCGGTTACCTAGCTAAAGACAGTGTCAACAGGCTCTGGGGGTCGGCAATGTTGACCTTTCGTGACCTTGCGAAGCAGAGAGTCCGCAAAAGGGAGAGTATCGATCGTCAAGGACGGCCACACGGGAACCGCATTCAAGACACGGCGTCGAAATTTGTGATTTTCAGACTAAATCCTCTGTGACCTCCGCATTATTCTTCTTACTGCGACCTCCCTCGACTTGGAACTCTCGGCCTTGTCTGTACAGAAAGGTTTCTGGACAAGCGCAGTACTCTTACTCACTCGCATATATGTAGACAAACATCTAAACAATGGATTAAGATTGAAACGTTAAGCCTTAGACAATTGAAAGACAGGATTGTGCCGGCAACATCAAACGATTTCGGAATGTTGGCCGGTGGTGGCGACACACGGAATGGCGGACTCACGGCCGAGAGAAAGGCGAGAGGATGGAGCCAAGAGGTGGTGTACCAAAGTGACGACATTGTTGTTGCTGGTCGGATTATGCATCCAGTGACGTCATCACCATGTCACTAAAGTCCAACACGAGCGGCACCTGGCGTGAATACCGGTACGAGAAAATACGACGAGGGGGTGTCGGGAGTGAATCAGGTACGACTTCTTCCGGTTCATAGCAGTATTTAGACCGTGTTTATTTTGTCTGTAGTCTGCACATAACTCCCTGTCTTCACAATAAACTCTTGCAGTTTTATATTTCTGTAGTGTAAACCAAACCTGCAAAATCTTAGGAAGTGGCAGGCACTCCGGTTTGTTTTTTTATTTACCCTGTAGATATCTCTCCATCTTCTCTCCCTCTCTTCCTTTCCCATTCGTTCTTCTAACTTTCATTTTTCATGAGCTTATTCTTCTTTTCTTAATTCAAACGTTTATATTGCTTTGACATTTTTTTTAATTTGCGTTTATGTTTGGACGTACCACCGTATTTGCATGAGGGTGATTGTATATACATCTTTCTTTCTTTCTTTCTTTTATTTATTTATTTACATGTGCTGATAGAAACGTAAACTATGTCAACATCCGTTAGGTCTTGTCAATACTTAAAAAATGTCTTTGTTGTCTTCGAAAATTTAAAATTGTGGATCAGCGCCTATTTTAAACATCTACCGAGGTTTTAGGTAGTTTCATGCCGGAAGTAAAGAAGGATTCTCTTGAGAACGCAGTCCAGGCATTGTAAATCTCGGGCCGCATGATGTTCCACTACACGGTAACCAGGAGATAAACCAACCCTCGAGATAGCCACGTAACCACCACAAACACACAAATAGCCGCGACTCCAGAATTTTTGGTAAACAAACGCCTTTTTTGTGTCCCTCTGCATCATATGACATGTGATGCTTCTTGAAGCCAAACCTAAATACTAAGTTACTGCAATACATTTCTTCCTTTTATGCCTGGAACCCTGGACATTTTTTATTTCATACAGCAGTTTCCTAATCGTTTTATTATAATAATAATAATAAATAATAATAATAATAATAATAATAGAAGAACTATGAATTATCTGAACCTGAATACAGTTAATAGTCTTTTATCTGTAGATAAATAACTAGCACACATCCGAACAAACATAACAGTTATTTGATGGTATCAGAACAGCTAATAATAACAACAGCAATATATTATTTGTACAAATAGGCAATTCATAACTTTTATAGAGAGATATTAAAAACCAGACAGCAGTGCAATGATAACCGAGCAGATAATAATATCAACACATAATACCTATATCTAAGAAGAAATGAGTATTTTAGTCACTTTTTGTCTACAGATCATCAACCAACCATGTGTACGGTCATTACTTTTCATTACAACGGAATGCCAAAGAAGAGTAAACAGTTTTTATCTACAAAAGTGTTGTGTATGACGGCGTTGGCTCGATGGTAGATATAAAACATACAAAATGGTAATAAGAGGTTAAAAAAAACTAACAAACAAGAAAACAATCACACAAATAAACAAACCACAACAAAAAGCAAAACAATGACATAAAAACGTCAAACCCCCAAATCCCCGGGGGACTGGGCGTGGATTGTGTATTGATTCCTTGCAAAAAGTTGATTCCAGTGGTAGGTGTGGATGCTTCTTTTTCCCAGCACAGCTGATTATAACTGTGCACAATAATTTTTTTTCTTATCCAGAACAACGGACTATACTTTCTGTGCAAAAGGAATCTCTTATCTAAAACAACCTGCTATAATTATTATTATTGAACCCCAGTGAAAGTTGATTATAACTGTTGACAATATCTCCCTGGTTATCCATAACAGCGAATTATATCTCTACACACGTTATTAAAGACAAGATATATCAAGGTTTCTATTTTTTGCCAAGTGTTGTGGAGGCACAGCCGAATTCGGGAGACATAGCAACAGGTTGCAAATTAGTTCCCCTCTAAGGAACTCTCATTCGTTCTTGAGAGGTCTTCCAGACACAGATGGCACTAGAAGAGAATCAATAGTCGGGTCATTTGACTTCATGAATAAGCTTCCTGACTAAGGAGACGTCAAGCTAGGTAGTTGTATAATATATAAACTAAATGTAAATGCGAGATGAGGAACAACAGATCAGCTTGGAACATTGTCACAAAATGAAGTCTTTGTGTCAACAGAAGCCCATACTTGTATTTCTCACAACTCCTGTCCCCGAGCAGAACTTCAGATCAATGCGCAACCGCCGTTTCTTTGAATTTTTATCAAGAAACTATTTTTTTGAAGAGTTTGAGCCATCAGGATGTAGTGTTGGTGTATGAGGAGGACAAATCACTTGTGGACGTGTAGCACCGGGAGCCTGACACCTGTGGCCCACCTGTTGCCTGATACCTGGACGCTTTTTTTAAATAAACATCATTCGGAGCTGAACTCATATTACACGGTATTGACTGGATGCTGTGGTAACAGTAGTGCATGCTATGATTGTACACTGAGAGACTGTATCAATACATTCATTTCATTGTATTATTGTCCTGGGTTGTAATTTGCTGTTTTTGTTTTGTTTTTGTTTTTGTTCTTTTTTTTGTTTTGTTTTGTTGTTTTGTTTTGTTTTTGTTTTGTTTTTGTTTTTTTTTTTGTTTTTGAGACGCACAGGAAGACAACACACGAGCGTTAGAGTATATTGTAGATACAGATGTCCTACTTTGCTCTTATCGTCTATTGTACTGGTTTGACGAGAACTTTGCGATGCACCTCGGTTAAGAATTCGTTTGTCCCTTTGAAAATTCAAATCTTCTGCCCTCACCTCTGGCTTGGTTTCCGCTCTTTGTTTGTTTTTCACGATGTAGCTGTTGAAGGTTGACCTGTTTATCGATGTGATGTTGAAGGATTCAGAGGATGACTCATATTTCAGTTGTAGGAGAAGCAGTGTTTATTATATTGACAGGCCGTGGATAAAGTACTGGTAAACATGGAGATATTACTTCACGAGCAAACTACCAGTCGGGATGTTGACAGTATCTGCAGTTCGCAAATTGCCCTCATCCTGTTTTACTTTTGTTTTGTGAGTGCTTTGTGTGTGTGTGGGTGGTTGCTTGCTTATCATACCATAGCCTATCATCATCTCATACCACTTTGCGATATAGAAATAAGAGACTAAGTGATGAATCTGAGAATACTTTCAAGAATCAAGCGAGGAGGGTATGTCTAAACGATAAAGATTTTGTGATACAGCTGCATGTGAGAAGTTGAAAAACAAAACTTTGCAATCCATGACGTTCAGTTGCTTTTTGTTTTGCTTTAAAACTCAATATTCACACCCAAAGAGAGAAAAAGAGAGAATGCGAGAGATGATATAATATCAACTACCACAAGCAGCCACTACTCTACTCACATCTCATAATGGTGGTCGCCAGATTTCTTAAAGACAAAAAAAGATGGAGCTCGACGCTACTATCCTGCTGTTAGACAGTCGGAATAAAGAAACCTATCGGCTCTATTTTACGTTTTACTGGATAGGTTGGTCTGGCCCAGGGACTCGAGTCGTCTGACAGCCATACAATGCCTTTTTTCGCATGATCAACACTTTATACCTCCCTCTCTCTCTCTCTCAGCCAGCTCTCGCATTCTGCGCTGTCCTCGACCGTCTATCGAGCTTCACGCGGATATCAGACAAGGGGGCGCACTCATTTCCTTAGAGTATCCCCCGTAGACAACGTCAAAAACACGCTGACGTCATGGCAGTGACATGGAGCTGACGTCATATTGTTGACATGGAGCTGACGTCATAGTACTGACATGCAGCTGACGTCATAGTACTGACGTGAAGCTGACGTCATAACACCACACGTCATTTTCAAACGTTATTAGAACACCACACGTCATTTTCAAACGTCATCTCCCTACTTTCTCATTGTGTGTCAGCACTGCCGCTCGGTTTGAGGGCGCTTGTCAGACGATGAAATATCCCGGATGTTAATACAAGACAGACTCAATTATTTAAAGCCCGCTGGCATTTTCTGCTGTTCTCTTCTTATTTATTCCGTAAACTTAATAAATAACACAAAAAATGAACAATACCGGCTGTTGCTGATGCCAGCTTCCCATATTCAAACTGTAATTACTGCTACCTTTTGACAACTTAAATGGGGAAATGTAATTAATTGCGGTATGAAGGGCTGGAGCAAATTTAAGGAGCTGATGGTGGCCTTCCGTGCGAGTTATGCCGTCACTGATGGAGGATCGTGCTAAAGTTCTATTTTTCATCCACCATATAATCAATTTCTCGAGATGTCAGCCCTTACTTTACTCCCCGCCCAGCGTTTTTCATCACAAGGATTCATTCACGTTTTTCATGTCTGACATCAAAGCCGTCATTAATAAGTAACACGTTCAGCTCAATATCAAATTAGTGCTACACACCATTCTATTATCACATCTTTAGTGTTAGGAGCTGAAAATGCTCAAAAATCAACAACTTAAGCATGAGAAGAAAACCCAGTTGCAAATGCGAAAATTGGTAAATCACCCTGTTGCTAGGAAACCTTCCTATTCATCCTGCTTTTTGTTTTAGTAAAGACTAATGGGCAGCTTCGAGTTCGGATTTCTTTGGATTTTTTTTTCTTATAAAAAAACAGATTTTTTGCAATGTATCACAAAAATTCTACGATGGATGGTGACGTCACTACCCTTTTATCTTATTTTGGATTAATTACAATCAGGGAAGAGTAACACTCTGTCTTCAAACAGGCCATTGACAGTAAAGATCTATCACCAGCTGAAGATGGATGTGAGAAGTAAAAGCAGAGGAACAAATGAACAGGAAAGTTGGGTTCAGTGAATCGGTAACGCATAAATGTAATTAGCGCGCACCACGTGACACTAATTAAAACACGTTCCACACAATCAAACGTCGCCGTTCCAACAGCCAACCTCCAACCTTATTTTAATATATTTTAATTTTTAATTAATTTTAAGTAGGCACACAGTAAAATAATGAACGCTGACCTTATATTCAGTTTTCGTCCACCTGTCCGCACTATGCTTAATAATAAAACGGAAGGAAATAGCCGGGTTCTCTCCCCTGAAACATCGTTTGAATGTCGTGCATTTCAGGACGAACATTGCAGTAGGCGTCAGGAAAATAATGGAAGAAGGAAGAAGATAAGAAAGCCAAAGAAACAGTGAAATTTATTGGCATATATTCTATAAAAACCAACATCTCATTTTTCAGGAACAAACTTATGTATTCTACTAAATATCACAGGATGCAAGGATGCTCATAAGAATATTGCTCAACAGGGGATCCCATGCCTGAGGATTCTAATCTTACTCTAGGAAGGGAAGGAGAAATTGATTGGAATGGTAACTTCGTCAGTCAATGTCAGTACTGACACCTCCGTCTCCTCCCTCCGACATCACACACCCCTTCCCCTGCTAAAGATCGCCGCATCACTTGTTGAATCAAGAAGCAAATGTTGGCTTAGCGCCATGTCAGCAGCAAGGTCATGTCACGGCGAGAAGAAACAACGACAAAGCCGATGTCTAGTTAGAGATAAACACCAGCTGCATTCCCCTTCACGGTCATCCCAAGATGGCGCTGGCCTTGACCTTTGGAGGAAATGGGGGGGATCGTGTTTCTTGGGAGAAGGAGCAAACAGGAAGAAGCTGCACAAGGACTTCTAGGTGAAGCCCTTCACAGGCAAAATTGTTTCATGTGACCTCCAACAGTTTTGTTGTTGATATTTGCAAAACATCTTTTTTTCCCTTTTTGTCAATCCACGCGAGAGTTGCGTGACACTTGGACCATGAGTCTATGGAAATGGTAGAGGATGCCGCGGAGGACACACAGCAGCTTGTGTTGTGAAGACTTTTTATGTCTGAATGCCCTTAGTTAAAGCCCCTCTTTTTTTTCATTCAAAGGTCTTTTCGTTTGTAGCCCTCCTTAGAACTTTTTTTTAAATTTTCAAACCCTTTTTTCCATTTTCTATGCTTCTAAATAACACTCCAGTCTGTGTAGCTATATATCTTTATATAAACAAGAAGTCTCAACACAGCACAGTTCAAATTCACATCTCTTGCATTTGTTTGGATGCTAAGCGATGTTCTGTCACCATGGAAGACTATGGCAATTCGTTTTCAGTCTGCTGCTAGGACTGTTGAACATGCCAGTGTCATTGAGCTTTAAGGAAAAATTCTTCTTTTAAATTTTCTTTTCAGCGGGAGTGGATTTAGCGAGCACATTGAAAGTTCATACAAATCTCTTAAAAGCATGGACATTTCACGAGACTGTTTTCAGCGAATTTCATGAAGAGGTAGAGGTGATATAGTTGTCAGAGAGAATTTTCACGAAAAATATTTCTTTGATTTATGTATTTTTTAAAATATATTTACTTTGTACTTGAATTACTTATTTCAAATATAAATATTTTCTTTAAGAAGTGACTTCTCTGATAAAATGTCAATTTAATAACTGCCACATTAAACAGTTTTAAATGTTGCAAAACCCACAGACTGTGTGTCGGAATCTGTAACATGCAACTGAACTTGGCTAGGTATTAAAAACCCAAAATTGCTTGAAAGAGGAAATGCGAGCAGCTTGAAGAAAAAAAAAATTAGTTTAAATGGAAATGAGAGAGTGGGTAAAAATGTGTCAGCTTGTGGCTTGTAGGCTGCTTTTGTTGTGTAAAGGGAAAGTCGTTGGGTTTATATAATAGATGTCGATATCGATGTTCTGAATAGCTTTCTCTACACATCTGGGGCTTCAATCGTCGTCTTAAACTCAGTTTTCCACTGTCCAAGTTCACTTTCACTCTTCTGATCATGTGTTTATGTCATGGATGTGGGGGATCGTGTCCTGCAGGTTCAAACCGCAGTGAAGTAAGGAATGGAAGGGGAGAAGACTGTTGTGACAAAGAATGCATTTCTTATCAAATTTACCTCCTTAATCTCAAATTATGTTTATTTTCAGTTTATTTTCCTTTTGTGAATAATACCAAAGATGGCTGTCTCCACGAACTAAATTACAGCGTTTCTAAACAGATCGTTTGTTTGAAATTCAAACTTTAATTAATTTCAACCCGTCAATATCTATAATTTAAGCCAAAATTGCCATTGAGCATGAATTTTCATTTTAATGAATCTTGAGTAGAAACAGTTTGCCTCATCATGCCTTCTCTACGTCCCCAAAGTGAAGTATTCACACTCACTGATTGATCTTAGCAAGGTATTTTTTTAAACATCTAACTGTCGAATCCACGACATGTTCCTGCTTCATTTAAGGAGTTCGGTTTCTTGAATCGTTTTCACAGTTTTAATGTCTGAATCCCTACTGCTGTCGTAGAAATAAAACTCTCGAAAACAGGAATCGAATTTGTCACTGGGTATTCAGGCAGCGGACATTGCAACTTTTTCTTCGTTCTTGGTTATTTTGTGTTTCAGGTGACAATTTTTTATATTTTTAATCTTCATCATTCTCTCCTTCTTCAATATCTATTTTCATTCGTTCTTTTTACAACGTTGTTCATTTATTTATTTTCGATCTTCATTATTTTCTTTAATATAACTAAATCCAGGACAACTCATCGTCTTAAAGTATCCTGTCTGCTTGCATCATGGGACTGTCCTTTAACTGGAGGAGCTTCCCCTCGACCCCAAACCCAATCACCAACACGGTTAGGATAAGGAACTGGATAAACATTCCCCCCAAATGGAGGATGCATCTACATTA
This sequence comes from Pomacea maculata, assembly GCA_004794325.1. Taxonomy (NCBI): domain Eukaryota; kingdom Metazoa; phylum Mollusca; class Gastropoda; order Architaenioglossa; family Ampullariidae; genus Pomacea; species Pomacea maculata. The sequence goes on along the minus strand of SRHC01002963.1, from coordinate 144,264 downwards.
CAAATGAAACAGGCGCCGAGGTCGTGTCTAGTCGTCTGCGACCAAAATTCCCTCCCCTGTAGATAGAGTCTGCGCTTTCATGTAGATGGCGCTTGCTGCGTCTTTGCTGGCGGCAAGACTAGTTGTTGGATATCGGCTTCACTTTATTTGGAGGATCAAAGAAAAGCCCGCAAAAATATATCAGGAAATATGTGTTGCTTTGCAAATACCAATTTTCTATGGTTTGCACATTTTTTTAACTCGAAACTCTTTTTTTTCAGAAGTTAGTTTAGTTCTCCGATGTATGCATCAGACTCTGAACAGTCCGAGGAACTTTTGACAGAAACACATTGGATTTACTGCCAGACTTCCTTTTCATACTCTATCTCAATATTTGGCAGACATGGCACCGTGAAGTAGAAAACAGCGAAGTAATCGCCGATAAAATAAGTATAAATACAGTTTTTTCTCGAAGCAAGACTTGGCCAGTCTGGGCTGTAATGCTCTGTTCGGTCAGACGGTTTGTTTTTCGGGGTGATACTCGTTGAGACATATTTCATCTTGAGGGGATGTGGCTGGAGACTAAAGATGCTCTTGCTGAACTCATCCAACAGACTGGAGTCGGTGGAGTAATCTAACTTTGTGCTACTGGTCGTTGTTTGGCAGTTTATTACGAAGTAACATTTCCCTTTCCCTTTCCCTTTCCCTTTCCCACTCATTCAATGGACAAAGAATTCCATCTCAGCCCTCTTTCCAAGTAAAAATATTTTTTCTTATCTTTATTGCTTAGATTAATAGTTATGAGGGGTTAAAAGATTCCTAATTTCACTCTAATATTTAATTATCATGTTTTAACCTTTATGATTTACTTCAGAGATTTCTCAAATTATAAATATGGAAGAAAAATGAGTCCGATTGCAGAAAACGAGTATACAAAATTTTATTATGCAGAGTATGAATAAATTATGCCGAATATCGCGATGCTATTCAGAATATCACAATACTATGAGGAATCCGAAGAAGCAGGATCTGAATATACACAAATGTCTCTTGCGATTGATGGCGTCACCCTCTGACCCCTGCAATTGCTCCTGATATCCTTCCGCCAAATCTGGACATGGAATCAGGAAGGCGCGAGTCGAGAGGACAAGAGTTTTGACGAGTGCCAGAAGAACCTCCATGTAGCTCTGGGACCTAGCATCAGATTGGGGTCACTCCAGAATAAAGCGAGGTTCTCGAAAAATCTATGGGGAGGTCGCGGCAACGGACACTCCGATGACGTCACACGCCCCAGCATGTAATTGCGTACATAGATTTTCCGATATCCCCTCAGCAGTGGAAATGGTGGGTTCTTAAAATCTTTTTTTTTTCCTCCCCAAAGATCAACAGGAGAATTTCATTCTTATTGGTAGTGTGATGAGGATCATCGGTGTGATGGAGGTATAATCTGACAGATGGGCTGCAGCTCGGAAAGAGGGAAGGAAGGGCGTGGGACGAGAGGATTATTAACAAAAAGAAAAAGGAAAGAGTGGATCATTATCTCTGCTCGCCTCTATTGAGTTTTACGATTTTAATATCAAGGAGCCGAGAGAGGAATTTTATATGAGTAGAAAAACATAATCCTGGTTCTCGCTTACGGCTCGTTTTGGTGAAAATCTCTTTCGAGATTATTTATTGAACGAACATTGTGAGTGATCGACCACGACAAGTGATCAAACACTCTGAGTGATTGTGCCCCCGTTTTTTTTCTTCAGACATTTTCCATCACGTTCGTGTTGCTGTTTGAGTGAAAATGTTGTGCACTGATTCACACAGAGCAACACCTTTATACAGTATCAGCTTCTTGCTTTCCTGGACTTTGTACAACTGGTGCAAAATCGACTCAATTTTAAGTGTGATTAGTTTATCTTCTAGTGGGATCAGCAGTCACAGTTTTTCACTAAGCTCTTACAGGAGTGAGCGAGTGATTTTCGAACCAACCTGGTTAAATTTCTTCGCACGAAACCTCAGCATTCATTATGGGATTCTTGGCAACTTTGCCCCATGTCACACACAATCCTAACATTCATTTACAGATTTTGTGACTGTCACGTGTTGCACACAATCTACACTTTTATCAAAGGATTTTTTGTGTCTCCCAGAAGTCGCATAAAATCTCAGCATTTATTAAATGAGGAGGTGGAGGAAGAGGAGGATGAGGATGAACCCTGGTTGTGTTCATCTCATTGCCAACTGTCGCCATTCTCTTTGTTCTCGCCGGTCATCTCACTATTAGAAGTTCTTAAACATTTTTTCCTTGAGTTTTTTTTTCGTTTATCTCCCTATACTGATCCCTGCAGGCTCTTTTGTGCAAGTCATGGCAATCTCGAGATGTGGCCACACCACTTCAGTCTCCTGTCTTCACTGTGGCCTGGAGGTCTTTGCTGAGCCCAGTTCCCAGATTTAGTCCGCACTCCATCTGAGGTCATGTCACCTTTGTGGGCGACATGAAAGGGTTTCCTGTAGCTTTCTGCTTCTGTAGATTGTATTAATTTTTTTTTCCAAAATCCTCTGAAAAGACCTAAGTCTATCAAACATAAGATTGACAATATTATATCCAGAGCACATCACGATAAAATTTAGAGTAATGTTGTATCTGTCCAAAAAAGTTTAGCAAGAATTTAAGTTGGCTTCGCTAGTTTGAAGAGCACTTCTTTAAATGGACAAGCAATGGACGGCAAAGCATCAATGGGTAAAATTTTTACAAACAGAAATAGCGCTCGCACGCACACACAGACACACAAGCTACTCTTCCATGCATGAATATGAATGCTCTAGTACAGTGCGTCACATGACCATGTTAGTCACAGGAAACTTAAAATAATTCAAAAGTAAAAGTCATTCCAAGCACACGCGTGCACTCTGGAATTATTCTGTAGTCGACTCTTGGGCGCAGCACAAATTTGCAGAATAATGTGGCAGAGGCCAACGCGCTAACCTCGTTGGGTAGAAATCATCAGGCCGGCGTCCAATCGATAGGTGTGGTCACGTGATGCCCCGTGACGTCACCAAAGCATCTGCTTCTTCTCAGAGGAGGTTGAGGAGTTTCCCTCTCAAAGCTGAGCCAGCGCTTCTTTTTCTTCCTCCCTGGAACTAAACATTTTATTTCTTTGAAGTATATCGTGCAGTTTTGTATACGTGTGTGCTTTTTAATGAGAATTCACTTTAAAACTCAAGTCTCAGGTAAACAAAGTATAAATATTTTTTGCAGTTATTTCTGATGATAATAATTTATTTAATAATCTATTTAATAATTAAAGATGATGCTTTTCTGCATAGCTCAGTCCCGAGAAATCGTGAAGTCGAAAAATAAAATTGTAAGTGTTTCAAAAATGTGAGGTCATAGTTCATCGTGTCTCGTTTGCCGTGCGAACGAGAGACGCGCGTGCGGAGTATGAGAGGTCTCTGACCAATGGAATGACGAGGCTAGGGAGGAAGGGCGGTGACTGTTCCTAACGTCATCGTGGTTTTTATGCCGGCTATCAGCAAGATGCATGGATGCTTCAGAATCCAGTCTCATTTGCCTTATTATGGTCTGGTGCCTAGAGGGAGCTGACTTCGCTAGTAGGTAGCTGACATCAGAATTCGATTTGCAGTCTTTGGTTTGCATATGAGAGCTATTGTCTTATCCCCGAGTGGTGAGTCATACTGAATAAATAAATTAATGAGAGAGAGAGAGAGAGGGAAAGAAAGAGAAAGAGAGAGAAAAAATGTTTCATGTACGTAAGCAGGGATATTTTTGGAAATGAATTTCATGCAGGAACATTTAGTCAGACGACACAATTTTTTTATTATTATTATTATTATTATTATTATTATTATTAT
>SRHC01002963.1:46578-132436 GCA_004794325.1 Pomacea maculata | reverse complement strand
AAAAAAAAAAAAAAAAAAAAAAAAAAAAAAAAAGGAAAGAGTAAAACATTCCTGCGTCTTGACGACTTTGTCGGTCAGATTAAATCAATCACAGCTCCGCAGCTTGAGGTGTCACACGTGATGGATGACTGCACATTTTCTGCAACCAGACAAAGAAAAAGTGAAGTTTGCGAAGCAGGACACGAGTTATGTGGTCTGCTACTAAAAATAGCATGTTAGATGTTAGAAATGCTTGCTTGTAGAAGTCATGTCCGGGTCCTCACTCATAAACAAGATGTATATTTACTTTTTCATTTAAATTCATGAAACATTCTTGACGAAACACATCACGCTGTATTATTGGTCTGAAACATTAGTTCTACAAGCAGTTATTCCCCATTAGTGGAGAATTACCACACTTGTTTTTATTTTTTGGGGGAGTAAAGGGGTTGGTGCCCCCTTCAGCACGACTGCTCTGAGTCCATCTCTAACAAGAAGGTCGAGATCTCGATTTTTGTGATGTCGGAAATTTTTCTGGAATAGGAGAAGAAATGAAACAAATATAAAAGATAAAAAAGAGGAATATCACACACGTGAAAGGGGGAGAGTTGGAGGAGACTAGAAGGTGGGGTTGTGTCAGGTGGTGAGTACATTGATCCTTGACTGGTGTGTGGAAGCAGACTCCCCGCCTGGACCACTCCACAAATCCGACCGTTAGCCTCGGGATGGTTCTTGCTGATGCTGTCCAGGACAACGGTCTGTGACGTCAAGCTGTCGTTGGGTAACACAGACACGCACCGAGGCAAAGGGGAAGTGGAATGATTCTCTCCCCTTACAAAAGACAATCGAATTCAGATTCAGAAGAACAGTTTCTCTCCTTGCAGCAATTTTTCTTAAGTGCTTTTTCTTTCTCACTCGTTGACTTTAACACATGTATGCACAAAGGAGCATGTGAAAATTGAATCACCTCCAAGCTCCTTCTCGCTTGTAATTTTCCACCTTTTTATGGCATCCCATTCTATCAAGCTCGGTAGTGTTAAATGAGTGTTTTTGTCTTTTATCCCGTTCACAAAATTTGCAGTGCGGTCCATTTATTTTTATGACCATCATGGCCAATTCTGTGTATGAACAAAATATAAAACTTGGTTTTAAAATAAGCAGGTTTGTGTAGCTTTTTCCCCTCTGATCCATGACACGACTTACAAAGCATTGTATGAAAGATTAGAGTTCTGACGAGAAGCGAATCGTGCTGGTCATCTCCCATTGCCACCAAGCCAGGATCAGCGTCCTTCTCTCACTTTGTGGTCAGCAAACTCCGCGTTAATCTCGCCCACACTTCCATCAGCACTTCCTTCCAATCAAGACCAGATCCCGGTCTTTGGCGAGGTGGACGGACTTGACCACTAAAGCTTACATCGACCGGTGCTTAGTGCATTAGGGTGTGTTCAGGCCCGCTAAAATAATGGGAAGAAGAGGAGTGGAGGAGAAAGTACCCGCGACTGTCTTGCCATCTCAATGAAGCCCTATTGTATGTCCAGGGAAATGTCCTCGGTTTTCGAAAGTCAAGTGGCTCCCTTGGTGGTGCTGCGGTATTCGCTATTAAACCTTGCTTTGTTTGGACGAAGACCTAGAATAATCTTAAGTAGGCAGACAGTCGCGCCAGTTGTTGATACATTCTATTCCCGAGATACTTTCGTTGGAGTTAAACACGAAATACGAAAATCATTTGTAATTTCCACCCGAAAGAATAATTTTTACCGCGTGTCTTTGTTCCAGAAAATAAGAGAAGTTTCAAGGCTTCAGGCGGCTTGAGAAATGAATTTTGTAAATGTTTTGCTTACAGATAATTGCGACTATAAAAGAATGAAGCAAATGTGTGCACGTTCATGAAAATTAACCTTAACTAGTTCTTCGGACACCTCGCCATCTTGAGTCAGAATGTGGATGTGGAGGAAGCTACAACACCAACCACTTTACATTTCAGTACTGACAAGAAAGTTGTAGCACTTTTCCCGCTAGAGAAAAATGATTGACTTGGAAAGGACAGAGTTTTTCAGTCCATTACAAGGGAAACATTTTGACATTTGTGCTATCGTTTCCTTGGGTACAAATAACAAGAGCTTGTCCACAGCCATAGTGTCCTTGTCCTCGGGGACTGAGAATGGTGAACACCATTAAAGTCTTAGTGCTGCGTGGAAAGGGGGAAAAGACAGATTCCTCCTCCCTGCAAATGCTCTGTTTATGCAGGTTTATGTGTTTATAAGGAGGTCTTTAAATCAGATAAACGAGGACAAACTAAATCAAACAAACGAAACCAAATGTTTGGCAAATAAATGACTGGATAAGATCAGAAAAGTAAACAGTATACAAAGTAAAACACAAAGCTATACCGTCCATGTCACTCCTTCTCAATTATTTTTCTTTTAGAAACAAAAATCAAGTAAGAAAACTCTCTGGAGTGGTCAAAGCGAGTTTTTTTCTCCTTGTTGTTGATTCTCTACGGTTTTCAAATCGAGGGTCGTTCCATAAACATGTTTACAACTTGATTGATTGCGAGGAATCTGGCTTTATATTTCTTTGAGTTGTGTATCTTCTCTTCCAGTATAACAGTACACGTGGGTTCTTTTCTTTTTTTCTTCAAAGACAAGTAGACCTCTCACTCCATTTAATGATTTTATCTTTGGGGAAAGCTGAATGTTATTTGATAGGTTCTTGGCCTCTTGACCTCTGAAACTCGTGTGGCGATGACATGTAAAGTGGTTGGCTGTATCAACTGGTTGAGACACTGGTTTTCTGAAACCTCAGAGCTCGGTGAACTGGTGGAGTGTAACACTGACAACCAAAGGTCATGGTTGGGTCAACCAGACCACCTACATCATCTGAACATGTGCGATGGATCTTATGGATCTTACCACAATTCTGTACAAAATGAGTGACTGAGCTCTTGACTGTCACGCTGATGAGATGGAGTGAAGGATTTAGTGAACTGGTTGAGTGTCAAGCTGACATAGAACATTGCATGGCTGACTGAACCGATAAACTTCACTCGCACCTTCAAGTAAGTTCCGCGGCTTGACAAACTAATTTTTCATCCTTTGCGAAACAATCCCTGTTTTTCCCATGGGGCCGAGGTGTAATCACATTTCACGCTTTGGGCAACGAAAGCAACACGAGGCTGTGTCTAAACCTCTTTTAATTTCCACTTCAGTGCAGACGCCCAGCCAAACTGTATTAAGAGGAACATTCAGAGAAAAAAACTGTTTAAGTAAAGTATTAGAGGAAAAGAAGGTATCAAACTTGCAGAAAATACATTTTTCGGTCTTTCTTTTAATTATTTGGTTTCTTTCCTGTCGACTTAACAACAAGGATTATTTGTTTCTTTGCTGAGTATTTTTCCCAGTATCAAGTTCGATAGGTATGTAACTCTGTGATTATGTGTTCGCGAGGATGGTATTACTCACTTTTGAGCATGTGTTTGGGGAGAGGATGAGGCACGGGAGTGAAGGATGAAACATTATAAACTACCATCAGCGGTCGCCTGCTTGTAGAGAATAAATATGTGCGTGCAATACTAGACAGAAATTGCCAACAATAGTAAGTTTATTGCCATGTAAAAACTTAACTGATTTACCCGAGATTCGAACTCATGAAGGCACAGTTACAACCATAACATTGCGAGGATCCATTATGAATTCTGTCCGGAAAGGACAACTACAGTCTGTTTGGTTTGGGAGGACAACCCCGGTGTCTGGCCTTTTATGAGCAGGATGGTGTAAGTGGAGAATTCCTTATCAGCTGATTGCCGGATAAACAACTGCTTGTACAAAGTTCAAAGTTTTTAGGAAGATAAACAGACCGGCAACCTAGGACTAAGCCTGTTCGGAGGATACAATCAGCTGAGTGCATAAGGTCAAATTGAATTAACATTTCAGCTTTCATACGACTGGTGGTGGAGCCGGGAATTAAAAGGTTAAAAAGAGATTGTGTTTATAATTTATCAGCACAATTGTATGTTTACCGGGTTTACTAAGTTTACTGATAACAGTCACGAAATAACGGTGAGTGCCTCTGGCTCCCGATGGTCGTTGGTTACCAACTGTCAATGGAGAGAGAGAGAGAGAGAAGAAGAAAAGCGGTCTCTTGTGACAGATGAATGGTTTTGACATCTGAATGTTCTACCCCCGGTAACTCAGTTCAGTTTGTTTGAAATGGACTTAAATATTGACAAGGTGTTCAGTTTAATTTATTTAAAGTTAGCTTGGAATGTCGTTACAGGTCGTTGTCGGCCCTTCCTGAGATGACCTTTGAACTTAAAAAAGTATAGATGCATTGCTCTAAAAGTTTGACATCCAAACTTATATCAGTCGCCTGTAGTTCCTGACAGTTATGAATAATCTATTTTGATCTTTGACCTCCGGGGCTGCGGTCATAGCCCTGTGGTAATGTTGTTATAAGGAAGATTATGACCAGACGGAAAGTTAGAAGAAACTTTGCATGTGCACTGAAGAAATAAAAACATGAAATGAAATAAAATAGACAGGGGCTCGACAGTGGTAAAGAGGGTCCGACATGAACTTGTACTTTTTCATTGACCAGAGAAGATGCTTATATGGAAATTTATCTGTGATGAGACTTGACTGTATGGGGCAAGTGCTGGACTGCCACGTGGAGTCAGAGTCAGGAGGACATGGCAGACGAACATCCAAGGGGAAGGCTTGTCGACCAAAGTTTTGAGGGCAGACCAGTGTAACACCCATGATCTATGCAATTGTTAAATGAAATATGGTCAGAATGACAGGAGAAGCTCACTGGTTGATGCCTACTCTGCCACTGTCCATCGATCAAACCATTTATTACCTTCCCACTCTCGGGTCGTTACTCTTGCCCTCGGTGACCTTTGCGCCCTGATGGATGACTCCGCCATTTTGCGAAGAAACTGTAGCATGTGGCTTTGTTTGATTTTCATTGTGTTTAGAGAGTATTCAATGGAGTAATCTTTAATAGAAACATATGCTATTTTAGGGCGCATTCATTCGGCAATTTTCTCTTGATTACAGTAACCTTAAAATAATGATCTATAGTTTTCTGCAGCTTTGACGAATGAAGATATAAATACATAGGTCTACAATTGTATTCAATATATTTAAAACATTTACTATAACATTTAAAATAATCAACCAGTAAAAGAAAACTGTACATATTTATTTATATAATTATATAAAGCATGCAAACGCATGCCTTGATGGAAATGTCTTCGTTGCCGTGGATACCAATGATTGCCTAAAGCATGGAAAGTCGAAGGGACAACACTCGGGATGATTTTGCTTGAAGAAGCTAAACTCTTGGGAGCTTCCAAACATTTAAGGGGAAAAAACAGATCACTCTCCTTGTCAGAAAATTTGACTTGCTAATGGAGGCGGCTGCTGGCTGCTGCGGTGGACTGTGGACTGGGAGGCTGCTGTTTCCAGACTCGCCTCAGCCCGGGATTTTTTAGACAGTGTATAAAGGCGACAAAAAATGTTGAGCTCCAATTTCTGTCCTAATTACCTTAAACAATTACAACTCTGACGGTCTCTGGACTTTGGACCCGTCATTTATTTACAAATAATTTGATAGACTTTCATCTTGGGGACTGGAAAAATAAACTGCATAATTCTTACGAACGAAAAGCTTATAAAGCATAAAATGTTGAATGTTGAGGTCCTGTATAATTACTAGCTTGTATAATTAATAATATTAATCATAGAGGTAACTTCTTGAGGTGGTTCTTCGTTGCACAGATCCACTTTAGATAAGTGGTTGTACTGTATGGACTGTGAGGACTACGAGCGATGGAGGGTTTTGCCCAGGCCCTGTAGACTTCCTGACAAACTGTCTGTCATTTCAACTAATAGGGTTTCCTTGTGAACCTCCCGCTGATAAAACTGACGACAGGCCCGGCGATAATAAATAAGAACCCGTTAGGTGTTGCTGAGCGCATGCTTTAATTACCTGATGAGAGGTCACACAGTGAAAAGTCTCTCCCCGCTCCCCACCCCTTGTCCACCATCCCCTCCCCATAAATAAAAAACAAGATTATTGTTATTGTCTTCTTTATCTCAGTAAACTACCGCCCGCGGCTGACAGCTGCGGTATTGGGCGATGGATGTGTCTGGCTGTCTGCCTGATGGAGAGGAAAACAAGAGAAAAAGTGACGTGATCCATGCTGCCACACCTGTTGATATCTAGAAATAAATAAAGACACCAACGCACGAACATTTATATATACATGCAGACACACAACTCGGAGGACTGGCCAGAGTTCAGGTCAAGGTCTCAAACAAACAGCGCAACACGTTAACTGACAGTCAAGTTTATTCCGGGTGGATGATTGATGCAATGCTTTGTGTACATGGCGAGGGCGTGACGTCATGCTTTGCCAAGTCAGGTTTATATTGCGAGGGCGTGACGTCATGCTTTGCCAAGTCAGAATCCATATGTTCCGAAAATTCCAGAAATCACAGAATTTTTTTGTTCTTTTGTTGGATTTTTGTGTTCCTTTAATCAAGGTTCAATTTGCATGATTTCGACAAATCAGTTTGTTTTGAAACCCAGACTTGTTTGTGAAGATGTTGGGCAAGATGTTTATGTTAACGATGAATTACACTTATATCACACTCACACGCTCTTCTGAGAGTTCAACAATTGCATTCAAACAGGAGAAACCACCAAAAAAAAGGAAAACACATGATAACTAACATTATCACCATGGACCCAGTGGGCCACACACACACAAAGCTTAGTTCAGAAAGGTTGCCCTGTCTTTTCAAGTGAGACGTCAGCTGTTCGGAAAATTCTAGAATGTGACGAGTGATGCGTGAGTAGGAGCTTGGCCATTAGTAACTATCAGTAGCTGTGAGGACGGAGGTCCGTGAATTAGCATCCTGTAATGGACATGTTCTTCCTAAGGGAGGTAACCAGAGAAGGTAACGAGACAGAGTGCTCCTGCATTCTCAACAGGAAAGAGGGAAAACAAAGTTATCTGTCCTTGGAGATTGGGAAACATAAAAAAATGCAGGAAGCAAAGATGGATTTAAGGGTTGGGGAATGAGAGAGAGAAGGACGTCGAAAAGGAAAAAAAAAAGAGGAAAAACCAGAAAAGCAGAATAGAAGAGGTTTGGTTTCTATGGTGACAGGGCACGTCTGGCCTAACACTTCAGTGATCTTCTGAAAGTGTCCTTTCTGGTGATGAGGGCTCAGTCGCAATCCTTTCCGGTTAAGTGCATTTAATAAGCAGAAATGCATTGATAGAGGCGACCTCTACCGAGAGCCTGCGTGGCCCCAAGATTGGTGTTAATGTGTCTGTTGGCAAAAACATGAAAAAGCTGTTGATGCTGATAACACCCAACAATGAAATCATCTTGCACAAACATTTTTTTTTTTTTTGTAATCAATACGTGCAGATCCTCTTTCTTACTCTATGTAAGCAGGAATGTTTGTATGTCTGTAATAAGTAATTCTATCTTCTCACAGATAATATCCTGTTGTCGGGAAGTAGACCTTTAATAAGGCAAAGACGAGGTTATAATATTGACAAAGGATGGAGATGTAAGCTGTGATCACTGTCTTTATAATGCGATATTTAATAAAAAGTGAGATATTTTAAGAGATTGCGAGATAATACGAGATGAAAACTCACATGACACCACCATAACAATGTAAGACAAGAGAAAATAATTTCCTTAGTAATTTACTCCACAAATCAGGAAACTCCGGAGAAAATGAAAACTGGGTAGACTCATGACAAACCACTTAAAACTTGGCTGGTATAGACTATATGTACATGCTGGTAACAGAATGTTTTTTAGTAATTCTTGTGTGGATACAAATTATTATTCACCCACCCTACAATTAAGGTGGTCCGGTGATGCAATGGTTATCACCTGTCACCAATAAAGTGAGGATTGGGTGAAGAGAGTTCAGATTTCATCTCGGGAACCCTGTTCTTTTTTTGAATGAGAAATAGGTTTACATGTGCTAGGTGTTTTCAGATGAAATAACCTTAGTTGCTTAGTTGCTGACTCAGCATAAAATATCACAAAGGTTTGTGCATTCACAAAGTTTCCGAGCTTAGACTCTCACCGGCCTTTGACCTACCCCCTCTAACACCTTGCCCACCCATATTTTTGAACCCGATTTACTAAGAGAAAAGTAAACAATCAAGCAAGGAAACGACTGGGCTTCGTCTTCCCTGCACCTTCCTCTGCACACAGAGTAAACCATTTACCCGTCCAGCCAGAAAGCTCTGGAGGATTTATACCTTCATTGCATGTAAGGATATGTAAGCATCCTGCTGACATCTATGAGGATAGGCAATGATAATGTACAGGCTGCTTTGTGTTGCAAACAACTGCAAGGAGTCAAGTGTGGTAGTGCTAGCTGCAGCATTTTTGTTAGAAGTGAGAGAAGATGTCTGTAAGGAGGTGAAAAGCTGTATGATATTATCTGTTGCAGTGCGGCACCATGACCACGGTGATCCATTGGCTCCCAGGGTGGCCCGGGAGAAGAGAGGAGCCTCCCGCCTCAACCTCAGCAGCGACAAAAATAGATCGGTAAGTGGCAGGGGGAGGGGTGGGAGGGGAGAGAGGGATGGACTGGGAGGTGGGATGTGGTGCAAAAAAGAGAGGAAGATGTTAAAGGGAGGAACAGACAGCGATAGACAGACGGGAGGGCGTTTGCTGCGCTGCCAACGCAGACTGATGCTTGCGGCACGACGACCGTCTGCTGCACACCGCTGCACGCAAGCCGCGTGTTATCATCCACAGACACGTGACTGAATCAACTGAAACACCCGCCGCAGTCGCTGTGAACAAACAAAACTTGAACGAACTGAAAACACGGTGTGAAAACAAAACTAAAGCTAACGCTAACGAGAACACTGAAGGAGGAATAATTTTTCATTCACTGAAAAAAGCACGGCGATGAAATAAGGCTGTGGGGCAAATCAACATTTCCATCGTTTACAACGACATTCAAATAAACGTTTATTTTATTTTATTTTATTTTTGAATGGAGAGGTTTTATGGAGTCGGGAACAATAAGAACAAAGGAAGGGATTGATTGTCATATTTTGTTATTATTATTTCATCTTGTATAAACAAACAGGGGAAGTATTAAACGGTCTACACGTGTTGTGCTTGTGTTTGTTCCCCTCCCTCCCGTGGTTTTTTGTTGATGTACGAAGCAGGTATTAGGGTTTGAGACGATGGTAAATAAAAAAATTGCATGCTGGCGTGCACGTGCACAAACACCTAGCCACGTGCACACAGGCATAGACACATACAATCTTTGTCTTTTTTTCTCTCTCACACACACATGTACACACATGCACACATATGCGCACACTGAAACACAAACGCACCTTTGTACATACCCTTATGTTTACACCCACTGACACTCATGTCTACACAAACAACATTACCTACATCGTGTACACAACAACAATGTACACAAGCAGAATAAAGATTTGTTTTTCACTCATACTTCATACAATCGATGTTTAATGTCGTGCATGGCGACGAGTGTAAAGAACAAAGAGACGATGTGTTGTTATTCTGCACGTTAGCGGAAATGACGTCATATTCCAGTCGACAGGGGAGATCATACACAGACTAATGCCATCGGTGATTAATGCCGTTGCTTCAGCCAATGTTTTTGTCCTCCCTGCCTGGTTGATTTCGCCTAATTGAGGCTAATTCGCATGTTGGTCCTCTCATTGGCGTGTTTACTTTGTGTGTGTGTGTGGGAGTGTGTAAGTGTGTGTGTGTGTGTGTGCGAATGTGTGTTTGTAAGTATGTGAGTGTGTACTTGCTTTTTCAATGCATTTATTCAGTTCTTTGTAACTCTTAACAGTTCAGTCAGATATAGGTTAATGAAAAGGCCATAGACTTGAGAGAAGTGAAAGTAGAAATAAAGTATAAATACTGAACTGTCAAGAACTACATTATTTCACCTTAACAGTCTTGAAATGCTCAACGATGTCCCCAACGTTCCGTTAGTTTTTTTTTCAATGGCTACAGCTGTCCTCTCTCATTATACAGATATATACTCGTTGTCTCTACAGCTGTCCTCTCTGGAGGAAGATTTTATCTACGCCGCAGAGTTCGGCGACATCCCCACGGTGCGCCGAGTGCTGGAGGAGAACGCCAACTTCTCCGTGGACTACAGCGACATCTTGGGACGTACGCCCCTCCGATTGGCTGTTGGCAACGAACACTTGGAGGTAAGCCCTACTCACATCGGACTCATTAAGCTAAACAGGCTTCATGGTAGCTCGTTCGTCAGTCCGGATGTTCATAACTCAGATGTGTATACTCCGAACAATTTACTATCGGGATTTTTTAAATTATTTAATTTAATTTTTTTCATGTCGCACGTTAGTCTATGAAAATGATAATGGTTGTTCCTGTTCACCTTGCTTTGGCCTGCTCAGTAAATATTCCAGTTTGAATCCAAGCAAGACATAAAAACTACACACACAGAAAAAGATATTCCTGTGTATCTTTCCTGTTTTAATCTGTTATTTATCCATCCGTCCGTCCGTCCTTTTCGTCCTTTTATACATCTTTATTTACCACTCCTCTGTATTTTTTCGTCTCACTTAATCTATGATTAAGGATGTCTTTTTTGTATTAATGAGATTGTAATTTTAGCAAAATAATGTGAGTTAATATCAGGGGAAATGGATGTCTATACGACTTCCGTTTTAAAGATGCGGTCTCCACATTACAATTTACCTTTTTCTTTCCTTTTAGTTTGTGACTATGTTTCTGCCTCAAAATCACACGTTTTTCAGTTTTCACTTCAATCCTTCCTCTTTTGTTTCTATTTACATTGGTAGCAATTTTATCCTTTATCATGTATCTACCAGACTCCAAGAAGAGACGGAACCCATCTTCTGCATTATCTAGTCGCCTTCCTTCTTCAGGTCTCCAGGCAACAAACTCCATTAACTTTAACTCGATTTTTGTTGCCATTCGTCTGCCTACCGCTTCATTTTTCTTTCTTGTGCTAGGTCCTTTTACGAAAACTTCGCCAACAAGCATACCTCCCTCCTGTCCATCCATTTGCCTCCATTTTATCGCTTTCGGCGTCTTACTATTGAAGACAGTTTTCTTACAACCTTGTGTTCATACCGACTCCAAACTGTCAAAACTGAGTCACGTAAACATGTATCGAAAACGAGGCTGTTGGAATGTGGAGCTAGTGTGATGACAAGAGTAAACATGAATGTCGAAAGGATAAATAAACATAGCACCAAATGGATGAGGAAAGCAATATGTTTAAAGGTAAAGTAAAGGCTGTGACGTGGTGTGTGACGTCAGCGAGGGACAGGAAGTGTCGGCCATTGTAAGGATTTGAACTCAAGTGATCGGTTAGTTGGGTTAGTGATATATATATATATATTAGTAATAACAATCAAGGTGGCTATGACCAATGTCCAACCATATCATGTCATCAGCAGGGATCGAGTTGACATCATCGGAGGACGAGAGAGACGAAAGAGTCCCGTGTAATTTGTCTTATTAAACACAACATCCTATAAAACATTCAACTTTTTTCACATGAACAGACACGAAAACAGACGAGATTCAAGCTGATCCTACTCTTTACCAGATTCTAAGCAGTTTAGTTTTATTTTGCCTTTACAATCCCTTTAAGAAGTATGGATGAATATCTGTCGATATTTGGCGAAGTGCCCACATGACAGTTATATGAAACCTTGATCAATCTAATTAAATAGATAATCAAATCAATGTAATTAAATAGGAGATCAGATAGCAGGTTTGTTCACTGATAGTGTAAGAGCATAAATATGCGGGGACTACCAGTAATATACCAACAGAGAAATATGAGCATCGGATAGAACGCTCTGGATAGTATAAGATAGCATGCATTCCCCCCAAATTATTATACAAAACCAGTTTTTATTTATTTATTATTATTATGATTATGATTATTAGCATCATCCTTATCAGTGTCTAACCTTGAGATCAGTCATAGGCAGTCACAGGAGGAACCGTTAACCAACAGTCAAAATTTAATTAAAGAAACAATTAACGGAAGCAATGGGATGCCAATTTGACATCAGAAGTAAAATAAAACCTGATGGAAAAAAAGAAGACAAAAATTATCAATAATGTCGATAATGAGAGAAATAAATATCGCATTGATGTGAGAGGAATAATGAGAGAAATCGCATGCAGGATCCGTGAATCAGTCCTTCGCCTGATGGGATTAGTCTGCCGCTGTATCCTCTCTGTAGTTTGGAAGCTACCCTCTGGCTACACACAATGAATCGATTGGTCCAAAAGCTTTTGTACGACTTAGGTATGTCAGACTGTTGTTGTCCTACCTACAGACGTGTCCAGATGCTGGATGACAGCTTCCAGTGTCCAGAGATGCTTGCCACGGGGCGAGGCAGACAGGTACGAGTGTTACTGTGAATGTTTTGTCCATTCAGAGGTCGCGTACACTTTAGATAACTAAACAGAAAGTTCAAAACGGTATAAAATAAAAATTTAAAAATATTATCATTTCAGAGAATTTTATTATTTAAAAAAAAAAAACTAGGGGATCCACAGAGTGGGATACTAAGTGAATTTTCTGGAGTGCTGAATACAGAACAATGCGGAGAGCTGTGGAAATTGCGAAGGGATGAGTGACCCTAGGGAAGTGTTATATGGATCCTCCAAGGGAGGTGAGTGGACTTTGCAAAGTGTTGTATGGATCCTGCAATGGGCTAAGTGGACTTTGCAAAGTGTTGTGTGGATCCTGCACAAGGTGGAGAAGGACATTGGCCCCTGCTTTGAACACAGGGAGCTGATGCATGCTTTCAGAGAAGTATACTCTGCCTGCACCATGTTTATGCTTCTCGCGCCAGACATGGAGCTTTGAAAGTCCTGGAAGTTTAGTTTTCCTATAAACATCCACCACGATTTTACAGCTGTATTTTTTTCTCCTAAGACCTGAGTTTTAATGTCAGTGGGGAAAAAACCATAAAGTCAAGGCGACGAGCTTAGAACTTTCTCTCCCACTTTTTTCCTTCATTCTATAACTGTAGTCGGAAAGTTGGAATGTCAGGATTGTATGGACAGTCAATAAATATGGACGAAGCAATAAATAGAAATACTTTTTTCCGAAATTAAAGGCTGTTTGACCAAAGCTTCTGGATAAATATAACCACATTGCAAACACTTTACCTTTGGAGCTTATCGGTTGAACTGTATGTTAACCCTCTGGGCAGTTCCCAACTTTCTTTCTTCTGTCTTCTCGCGACATTCTAGCGTCATTCCGGTTCTTAAATTATATTCAAGTATCTGACACAGTTTATTTATTATTTTTAACCATTTTGTATTGTCTTGTATTGATATATGCCAATGTAAAAATGCTCTTATATTTGTAAATATTAACATACACACAATATATACATAAAATATATATTGCTCACCTAGTTCCTTGTGTCTTCACCTCTCCCATCTTCGATCAGTTACTACTAGGTATTAAAATGTTCAGGTTACTGCTTACACAAATAACCTGTAGACGTACCGGCTTAGTTCGTTGTTACACAACTGCTGGTGTAGCTGTTGACGTAAAGACGTTGTGCTGACGTAGCTGTCGCCGTTACTGTTGGCCGCAGGTGGTGGAGCTGTTGCTGGACCGCTGCAACCTGTCGACGATCCACGAGGCGCTGCTGCAGGCCATCAGCGCCGGGCACGAGCAGATCGCCGAGACCATCCTCAAGCATCCCAAGTACTGCCACATCAAGAAGGAGAACAAGCGTTTCGGCGCCACCGACTACTTCTACACCACCACCAGCGAGGACTCGCCCTTCAGCTCCGACATCACGCCCCTGATCTTGGCCGCCGAGCGAAACCAGTTCGAGATCGTCCAGCTGCTGTTACTGAGAGGGGAGACCATCCCCAAGCCTCATCACTATTACTGTGACTGCCAGGAGTGTGCCAACAAGTTAGAGTTTGACCAGCTGCGGCTGGCCAAGACCCGATTGAACGCCTACAAGGGCTTGGCTAGTGGAGCCTACATCTCCCTGTCCAGCAAGGACCCGGTGCTCACCGCCTTCGAGCTGGCCAGAGAGCTGCGACAGGTGGCCAAGGTGGAGAAGTACTACAAGGTGAGACACAGGTGGAAAATATGACAAAGGGAGGAGGCATTCAAAGAGTAAATATTAGATGTGAAAACATTTTTATTTCTTGTTTTTGCTTCATGTTCAACATCCAGCTGCAAGACTGCTGATGTATTGAATCCTTCGTTGTCCAGACGGATTACCTGGCGCTGGCTGACCAGCTGAGCGACTACGTGGTGAAGCTGCTGGACAAGATCCGCGGCCATGATGAGCTGCAGGTGCTGATCAACAAGACAGGTGCTGACAGCGAGCAGGAGACCTACGAACTGTTGGCGAGACTGAAGCTGGCCATCCGCTACCGCGAGAAACGGGTGGGTGGTCCAGTCTCTTGCCATTCCAAGACGGGTTGATCACGTGATATTTACGTTCATTTACGTTCAGGTCTTGTGTTCCTCGTCCGGTCGTTTGATTGTTTGTTTACTTTTTACAATTTTTTTTTCTTTTATTTTTTTGTCATTATTTTTCTTTCTTTATTCCTTTGTTCTTTTCCATTTCCTGATTAGTTTGTTTCTTGTTTGGTTTGTTTGTTTATTTTTTCTTTTTTGATTTTTTTTGGTTTTGGTTTTGGTTTGCCATTTTATTTAATTACACATATTTTTGTTCATTTCCGCCTGTCTGATTATGTCCGTTGATTTAATAGTTCACGATTTTCTCCTTCCATCTTCATTAATTCGTTTATTCTCTCCTTACTTTAATTTCTGTTTAATATTTCATGCCTTACCCTTTTCGTCCTTCCCTTCATTTCTTCTGACACCATCTGGCCTATTCTTTACATTTCCCTCCCTCCTCACCATCCCTTGCACCCCTACCCAGCACATGTGTTCCTGGCCAGGTCCGTGGTGCGGGCTTTAGAAGCAAGCAGGCGCTTGTTTACCTGTTTCCCAGTGCTTACTTTAGCTCTTTTGTCTCTTTGTTTACCTTCTGTTGTTTCCACGGAAGCTCTTTGCGAACTTGCAAGCAAACATTCCATGATTAAAGTGTAAATAGCCCAGCGGGCAGCTCGTATTCCGTGCCCGGAGGCTTTTCTGTTTGCATTTCAAACTACGATGGAGCAAATAAGATGACGAACACTAAGTGCGTTCCAAGGGGGGACAAAAAAAATTAAATAGTTAATACAAAGGGACGCTACTCCAAGCAGAGATAACTCTCGTCTACGTCTGAGATGCAGGGAACTGTACGCACGGCCCCTCGTCCTACGGAGCCTGTCTCTCGAGCATGTACACTCAGACCTTTTCCCGATGCATTAACATCATGTCCGTCTGGTTCAATACTCGGCGTGGCAGCGGGTTCAAGTTCAGGGCAATCAAAAACTGTTTTTACTGCCGGTGCAGCTTAAAACTTTATTTGAAAGGTTGGAGCAAGTTTGTGTCTCGTGCATGTCCTCTGGTACAGCATGTGGTCGATGTCCTGATCACTTTGGCATGACAGCCACATGTTGCAGGGATTATTGTGTCGGATTTATGAATACATCCTTCTCCATTTTCTGTTTATTAGTTCAAAGTCCACAACCAAGCTCTCGCTGGTATAAAAGGATGAAGATTATATTTGTCATAACAGAGTTATTTTTAAAACTCAAACCAATCTGTGGCACTCGACGATCATATGTAAAAAAAATTTTATAAGCTGATTGTATTTTTATTTGTAAGCATACTTGACAAAGTTGTAATGAAAAATTTCAAACTGACTTGTTTTTTATGTTTTATATGGATTGTTTTTGGCGAGAGTGAGAGGTTATTAATAATAATATAAAATAATTATAATAAATTATATTTCCTCTGAATACACACAACAAAACAAACACTTTATACAAACCTTAAAATAAATTGTAAATCACTTCTTAATTTTATTTGGTCTTCTAGCTGTCGTGGAAGTGCTAATAAAAAGATTTTATTTATTATATCTGTTCGTACACAGAATACATGGAAAATAATGTTTATTTTTCTTATCTTCTAGTCTTGCAAAGTATGTTTCCTGAACCGTGTCTTGTCATGTCTATGTGTATCTCATGTCTCACAAATACTGTAAATGCTGTGATGACTAGTCTACCCTCGTCTCTCACCCAGTTTGTCGCCCACCCGAGTTGCCAGCAGAAGCTTGTCAGCATCTGGTACGCCAACCTGCGGACACTGGAGAGGTCCAACTGGTTCAAGCGAGGAGTCATCGTCATCCTCATCACACTCTTCTACCCCGTCCTCGCCATCTGCTATTGGTTTGCGCCCAAAACAAAGGTCTGTCATCCCATTAGTGTGTGTCACCTGTCAGCTATCAATGGATGTTTTAAATCAGTGTCCAATCAGTGGATGTCTCTCATCAGTCACCTGTCAGTGCATGTCTATCACGATCATCGTCTCTCATCAGTCACCGATCAGTGTACGGATGTGGTCAGGGTTTGAGCAGTCTGTGTGTATTATCAACCTCCCACGAGAGTATTTTTGTCATCAACCCGCTTCATAGTATATACTTGTAATGTTTTCACTAGTACATGGTACATGCGTCGATTTTTTTTTTTTTATTTTTTGCGGGAACGGTAACATTTGTTGAAATCTTCCCTACATTCCTTTCAAACTGATTAATCTAGTAACACAAAAGTATTCTTTTTTCACAGGTCTTCCTAGAGATTTCCCTTGTTTTCCTAACTACGTGACCAAACCACTCTAGCAAACACGTTTTAAAATGTGAAAATCTCGTGACATTTCTCTCGCGCACATCGCTAAAGCCCGATGTCCATCTCGCCAAACCCCACCATTCCTTGGTCTTGGCCTCGGCTCTGTTTCCGTGGCACCAACACCAATTTCATCTTCTTGCTCAGTCTAGGTTCCAGAAGGAAACTTATGACCACTTCAGACTACGTGACGGAGATAATCTCCATATTGGATTTCATTGGATCTGGCGCAGAGGGCTTACCCGATGGAAATTTGTTGTCCACGTGGCGAAGGTTTCCTACATGAATGTTAGTGAAATCGCCTTTCCTCAACAGTCAGTGAATCATTGACTGACAACTGCTTTACTGTTTTAGGTCCTAGGTTTTGTCAGTTCCCCAATATTTGACACAAACCTCCAGTTCTATCTGTCAAGTAGTCTACAGCCAATCAACAAGCTGTCAGCCTTCTCTGCAAACAAATCACAGCCAATCACCGCACGTCTCTCAAATGCCTATATTTTGTGTGTATGTTTTTGTGAGTGGGCTTAACATGTCAACATATACATGTTTATATTTGTTCCTTTTTGCCAGGTGGGAGATTTTCTCAGGTGTCCCTGCGTAAAATTCATTGGCCAGACCATGTCCTTCATCACCTTCCTTCTCATGATTCTCATCTCTACGGCCATGGAGTGGCCTTCTGTGCACAAAAATTTGTCCACGTTCACACAGGTCAGACAAGGCTCAACCTAAAAGGAAAAGAACAGTAATCAATTTAACTGGTGCAAAATAATTTTTAATTAATTTTGGTGTATAAAAATTATCCTCAGATCGAGACAGTTTTTGTACTCCATACCTTAGACAGTCAAAAGGTGAGAATACGAGGACGATTTTTTTCTGTTTCTTTTTGCTTGGATATTTCAATATCGAGAAATAGCATCTTAATGAAATCAAACTGTAGTTTATTTTGAATAACTAGTGAAAGTTTTCATCTTTTATTAAAAAAAATACTTTGCAGGTGTATATTCATTATGAAGTCTTCCGTAACCGGACTGGAGTCTGGCCAGCCGACTTTGTTGTTCGCACGTTCCAGCCAGAAATTATTCATCTTCTGATGTCGATATGGATTGTTGGTACGTGTGTCTCTGTCTGTCTGCGTGCTGGTGGAATGAGTATCAGTTGTCTCTCCACCTAATTGCTAATTGTCACTGAGTGCCTGTAGCTCTTGTCATATACAATCATTCGAGTATGTCATCACTTGTCATCACTTGTGTTTCACGATTTGTTTTTGACAATGGAGCACTCGTCTCTAGTACATTTAGTACGATCACTTCCTGTCCTAGTTAGATGTTTGATTGTATTTCCTTCTTTGATGACCCCTGAGTTCACATGAGTGTAGAGTTTATGTTTTTGTCAATCATAATGTTTGTAGGTTCGTATCCCTAGTAGGGAAGAGCGTGACTAACAGGGTTCAGAAAATCTATCTTGTGACAATCACTCTTAGCCGTTAATTATTCTGATACACTTTGACCTTTGTGTGTTGTGGCAGGAATGGTTTGGCAAGAGGTCAAGCAGCTGTATGGAGATGGCCTGCTGAACTACTTTGACTCACTGTACAACTACCTGGACACAGCTGTCCTCAGCTTGTATGTCGCATCCTTCACCTTGCGATACTTCACAATCACCATGGTGGGTCCCAGCTGTCCACAGCTTTGCTCCACCACGAACGCGTGCGCGCACACACACACTTACTTGAGAGTTATGTCCCTTCGTTTATAAGCAGTGAGGTTATCAGCCCCTACTTGGTTTTGTTGTTGTTTTTTCTCCTTGTGTCGTGCTTTGGATGAAAGTCTTCATGTTTACGTGTGCTTCTCTCTTGTTTGCTCTCATCGTGTGTTCTGCAGCTGGGTTGTATATACTGTTCTTTTGAAGTGCGAGACGGTTGAAGCTGTTGACTGGATTCCAGTCTGGAGTGTTTCAAAACGACCTGGAGTAGCCGTGTAGAAAGTCACCATCATCTTTGAGTTGTTTAGGCATTTCTAGCTAGAGATATTGTGCTATACAAATTTTTTTTAAATAATAATAATTATTATTATTATTATTTTATTATAATTATTATTATTATTTCCTTCACACAACACTATCACCACCACCTCCGAACCATATCGATCTAACATCGACCTGATAATATATATACGGGATAAGTAAAATTGTTATTATTTTTTTTTATTAAATTAAAGTCAAATATGGAGAGTTCGAGTTAGAATGCTTGTCGGTTTTGTCCACAGGTGAATCTCTCCCTGGAGTATTTCGTGGATGCTAAACCGTGGAATGATTTGTTCGAAGGCAGACCGGAGCCTGAGCAGCGCCTGTACTGGTTGATTGCAGGTAACGTGGACATAGCGAGTGTCTTACCTGTGTCTGTCAACTGTACCCTGTACCCTGTACAGTCAGATGCCTGTCTGTCTGTCTGTCTGTCTGCCTGCCTGCCTGCCTGCCTGCCTGTCTGTCTGTCTGTCTGTCTGTCTGTCTGTCTGTCTGTCTGTCTGTCTGTCTGTCTGTCTGTCTGTCTGTCTGTCTGTCTGTCTGAAGATTTGCTTACATACAAAAGTTACTTCACCATTTCTTCAGAAATATCTGCATTTCGAGTTTCTGCAATAATGGAATTGGCTTGGTTATTTTATGTTTCCCTTTCTCTTCGCTCTACCCGGGTGCCAAATACTTTCCAGCGAACAAGCGAGGAAGAGGTCCATCATGCTGATTCCGATTCTTGACAACAGGAATTGATCGCATGGCTATTTTTGTTCCACAAGAAAAGATTTTGCATGGTTGCAGGGGCTTCCTCCCTCCCCAAGACGAGGCCTGTTATCAGAGACAATGTTTGCCCTCTGCCAGGACCCGCCAGGCCCCAGGGTCCGTGTGGCTGTGTAGTTGCCCAAACTGCCAAAACCTCTTGATAAGACATTGAAATACAGGCTACAGCTGCATACATCTGCTGCCCCTGCTCTATTTCTGCTTCATTATATGACCACAAGGCACTCGAGTCATCCTCATCTTGTCCTCCTTCACGAACCTGTCCTTCTGTTAATGTAGCATCAGTTTGTTGTGTGTAAACATTTGAATTATTGTTTAAAAAATAGAAACGAGACGAGAGGTGTGACAGCCTGGTTGAGCAATAGATGGATCGTGTTGAGCAAGACGGATGGTGGGATGAGTGGCCGGTCGTGTGATGGGATGATTGTTGTTTGCAGATCGCTTCTACTGGAACAGCTACGACCCACACAATGTGGCAGAAGCCATGTTTGCTCTCGCCAACATCATCAGCTTTGCCCGCGTGTCCTTCGTGCTCCCAGCCAACGAACTCTTTGGGCCCATGCAAATCTCACTGGCCCGGATGATCACGGTGGGTCCTGGCAAAAGGTCAAAAGTGACATGTTCTCTAGTAAATCAGCGTGTGGAAAGTTCAGCTCTTATGCCCATTTTTACAACTAAAAATAACTTGTATTTATGACTGACAGGTGTTGATTTATGCATCATTTTATCTCTGTAAACCTCTCTCTAGCCCCAGCAAGTCCTGTCAGAACCTCAAAGATGTTATTGCAGACAGCAAAACAGAAATGACCCCAAATTGAACTCAGGTCTTACAGTCCGAAATGTTGGATAATAGTTTATAAAATGTACTTGATTGATGGATGCCTGTAACAGCTACCCACACGTGACAAACAGAAGCCTCAACTGAAAGAGATAAAGAGAATCTGTTGATGAAATAACAGTAAGATGTCTTTGTGTTTGTCTGCAGGACATCCTCAAGTTCGGTGTCATCTTTTTGGTCCTGTTCTTGGCCTTTCTGGTGGGTCTGCACAATCTGTACTGGTATTACCCTAAAGCTGTCCGCAAGACTGTGGAACTGTTTGAGAACAATGTTACGACGATCGCCGAGAGATACTTTGGCATGTAAGTATTGTGACTGCTGCCATGACATGTAAGGAGTGTCACTACTGTCATGGCATCAACTGTCACATTTTTATGGCATGTAAGTACTGAAATTCCATTATGTAAATACTGTTACTCTTTTCATGGCATTTAAGGGCCTCTGGCTAGCTCAACGATGAGAGGACAGAGAGAATGAAGAAAAAGCAAAGATGTGGAAAAGGTAGAGGGGAATTAGTGGTTTATGCCGAGCCAGTAGCATATTCTATATAATTTCAAGACAGCCAGGCCTGTAAACATGCCACATACAGAGAAAGAAGAGCATGCCAGAGACGAGAACTGAACCCAGGACAGCCAACCTTCACTGTTATTGATGACAGGCGCTAACCGTTGCGCCACCCTGCCGCACAAACTGTGAAAAGGGGATTAGGGAAATGGGATAAAGAGGAATGAAGGAAGAGGGGAAACAGGTGGAAGTTTCGATTCTGTTGATTTTTCGCACAACTGACGCCTCACGGGTAAAAAACATGAGTACAGGCTGCTGCCATTATTGACGCCTTGTAAATTTGAGGTTGGAAATAGCATGCATGCGCAGTATTAATTTATTTTCTTTTTTTGAGACCTCGGTCGAGGAGTAGCTTCAAGCTGAGCTGTTAAGATGACAGGCGTCAGACAGAATGTATGAATACAAGATGGCCCCTGAGTGTGGATGGTGCTCCTTGGGACGCAGGAAGACTTAACAGCTTATTCACACTTTGTTGCGCGCCTTCGCATATT
The DNA here is from genome assembly GCA_004794325.1 of Pomacea maculata. Classification (NCBI taxonomy): domain Eukaryota; kingdom Metazoa; phylum Mollusca; class Gastropoda; order Architaenioglossa; family Ampullariidae; genus Pomacea; species Pomacea maculata. The sequence goes on along the minus strand of SRHC01002963.1, from coordinate 110,930 downwards.
GAAATAGTTTCGATCCGATCCTAAATTCTGTTCTGTTGTCTCTCTGTCTGTCTGGAAATTTGTCCCTTAGGAATAAACTGACAGCAAGTCACTACATCAGCAGCGGCAATCAGCGGTTAGCGTGAATGTTACAAGACTGTTGAGTGTGTACTGAAAACTAGAATGTCAGTCTGTCAGTTTATCAGTCTGCTAGTCAATGCAATCATCAGTCTGTTATACAGTCTGTTGTTTAGTCGATGTGTTGACTGTTTTCTTACTCCGGAGTCTCTCCCACAGACCTGATGTCACCTTCAGAACGGTCTTCTGGTCCATGCTGGGCCGAGGTGAACCCTCCGTAGTGGAGCTGGGTGACTACGAGAACTACTTTGTTCAAAACGTCGGCTACTGGATCTTTGGCTGTTACAACGTCGCCATTGTCATCGTCCTCCTCAACATGCTCATTGCCATGATGTCCCGGTCCTTCGACATCATCCAGGTTTGACTGAACAGAATTGCTATGTAGCAGTCATTTGCTGTCATCCAGAATTCAGATGTCCTCTTGCCTCATCCCTGTTGTTTGTGAATATAATTATGTTGGATAGAATCTTTTATGTCATTCAACGTTTTTCTTTTCTTTTTTTTTTTTGAACACTACCTGAGCCTCATTGGTGTTGTTTGTCCAGGCGGAGGCCGACACTGAGTGGAAGTTCGCGCGCACCAAGTTGTACATGGAGTACATCAGCGGCGAGTCGACCCTGCCCGTGCCCTTTAACATCGTGCCCAGCCCCAAATGCTTCCTCAACCTTCTCCAGCGTGTCTGCAGCTTGTTTCGCCGAAAGAAAGAGCTGCCACCCGTAGGTCATCCAGGAAGAATCAAAGACATTGAGATGTTCCCTTCCTCTAACGGAAACGTAAGGACGATAATTAACAGTGCTTCTTAAAGAAACGTTAGACGAAGAACAATGTAAACATAACACAATAAATAAACAAAATGAAAACAAGGAACAGACAATAAAACTACAACTAATCGCCCCTGCCCCGAAAACAACAAAAACACCCACACCCCAAAAAACACACACACACACACACACAAACAAACAAACAAACAACAACCCGAAACCAAAGGTAACGATGTGTGTGATAACTGCGTGAACTGTGTGATAACTGTGTGAACTGTATTAACTGTGTGATAACTGTGATAACTGTGTGAACTGTGTGATAACTGTGTGAACTGTATTAACTGTGTGATAACTGTGTGAACTGTGTGAACCGTGTAGCAGGATTCCCAGATCCAGCAGGGCTGGGAGACCCCAGGGGCCCGCAATGCTGGGATCAAGAGGTTCCAGGAACGAATGGGAACAACAAATGGATTTGTGCGAAACGACTCCGACCCTAACCTGTACGCCAGTGAAAACCTGACCTACAAGGTAAGTGTTGAGGGTAAAGGTTGTCTAGAACCTTCGTGAGAGGTTGGTATATGGCACTTGTATAGTCCCACCATTATATTAGGGTGAGGAGTATTTTGGGGATACCGCTATAAAATTGATTTATGTTGTTTATTTAGGTAATAATGAAACACACATGTATTTTACTAAGGGTTTTTATCAGAAAGACAATTTATTCAAACCTGCTTTTTCTTCAGCGCGTGATGAAAAGAATTGTCAAGCGTTTCATCTTCGACACACAACGGGAGGACGACACGAAAGAAGGTGAATACAACTCATTACAGTCTCTAGTACCTCTGTATTCCTCCCTTTAGCTTTGCTTCCGAAGCCTGCATGAGATATCTTTTAATTGTATTCATCGCTCTGTCTGGTTATTGTTGAAATTTTTATCGTAGTTTTTCTGCAAATTAATGTATGTCAGTCTGTATGTGAGAGAGGTTCAGACATCTGTGTGTGTGACTGTATGGACCATGAGATTAATTCTTTGTGTAATTGTAGTCGCTTGTCAAACTCTGACAATGAAGCTCTGTGTGCAGCTGACATCGATGAGCTCAAGCAAGACATTTCCAGCTTCCGGTACGAGATGTTGAACCAGCTGAATGTCCACCAGAAGATGTCCCAGCAGGCATCGGAGCGCCTGGAGCATTTGTCCACCCGCATGGAGCAGCTGGTCAGACAGCAGGACATTCTATTAAAGTGTTTTCTCAAAGGAATACACTCTGGGGATTTTTCTACGGATCCAGGAGGAGGCAACAGAGGTGGCAGCAGCTGTACAGCTCGTGGAGGACTTGGGGGAGGAAGAGGTGCTGAAGGTGGTGATGTTTACATTATCACTCCTGGGGACAGGGACGACATTTCCCCTTGTGGCTCGCCTATGGGGCCGATGTCTCCACACAGCCCCAGCCACCGCAGCCCCTTCTCCTTCGCGCCGTCAGACCTCTCCTACGCATGCGCAGATGTAACCAACGCTGGCGACGTCAGAAGTGCTGGCAGTTCGCGTTCCTCCAGCCGGAAGTTGCATGGGATTCCGGAAGAAGACAAAGCTAGGGTCGACTTTAGAGCTTATCGTAGCCTCAGCGCTCGCTGTCCCGCGAGGGAGGATGGGGACAGGAGGGACCGTAGGGGATCCGAACCTCCTCCCTCGCCGTTCAGACGCCGCGATCCCGCTCGTTCACCGCTGGACGTCAAAGTCGAGTTCCGAACCCCAAAGGTTCTGGACGAACGAGGTGGCGTGAGTGTCAGGAGCAGCGACTCTGCTGCCTGCACATCCCAGACTAGTGGTGGCGCTGCTGACGATGGTGATGCGGGTAGCGGTAGAGACAGTCGTGGTGGTGGCAATGAACGTGACAGGAGTCACCATAGTGACGAACGCGAGAGACGTCACCCAGGTGATGCCATGGACAGTGACGGAGACGACCACGACACGTACACGATCGTCGAGCGACTGTGACTTTAGTGTTATCGTGTGTTATCAACTGTGTCGTCATATTATCTTCTTCAGAAGCGGACATGAACTTAAACCACAGCAGCAGTGGAGTGTGTGGGAGGTACCCTGTGTCTGTCACACTGCTTACAGCCCGAGAGTGACATCACGTGGACCCTGTTGCATGAGTGTTTTTAAGGACCCATACATTTGAAACAATCAACGGCTTTTACGGGCTATTTTATGGATGGAAAGTGAACACAAACCCTTATGCAACGTGGTCCAGAAGAAGAAAGTAATCAGTCTGCTGAAAATCCTTGTGGGGTCAAGGTCGGCTGCCAATCACTATGGTTACATTAAAGTTTGCTTGGAACAATGAAAATTCTTTTCCCAGTCAGCAAGAAAACAACTAAGAGCTTCACTTGGACAATTTTTGTGTGTGTGTGTGTGTTTTTCAGTTTGTTATCTCAGAATTTAAATAAGGGAGGACAGAAGAGAAAAAGAAAAACAAATTTAAAATGTTTTAAGCCCTTGCTTTTTGTTATCAGAAAAAAACTCGTTACTATGGTTGCAAATATGATTGTCAATTTGGGGGGGATTTTGAGAAAAAGTTTAATATTCATCCATTATAAATATCATTCTATTGCTTCCTTTAGTTAAAATTCCATTATTGTACTATGGTCAGTCATAATTAAGTAATTATTTGTCGACAATGTTTTACAAGTATTACAGATAATTGCATGAACATAAGCCAACAGTTTCGTTGCAGTAGTTGTAGTTGACTCTGTTGCCGGTGTACCTCCAGGCTGTGTGTGGAACAAACTAGAAGTCCTATCAGGATAGAATATGTTTAGAAACGGTCATCATACTCCTAGATTGTGTTAATATTTATGTCTGTTCCACTTCAGTATAGAGCATTGATACAGAACATTAAATTGCTTCAAATTGTGAATACATTTTTTGCAGAAGGTTGCGCTGATATTTTGCCATTAACATTTTGGGTACTGAAGTCTGTCGACATGAAACCATTGCATTGTTTCCAAACTTAATAATGAATGTAATTGTATGGTATGAACAGTTTTATTTTAAATTGAAATAATGACAGTTAAACATCAGACTTTAAATTACTCGCCATGTCTAAATGTGAAAACTGATACCAGACTACAATTTCTGTTTTTTTCCCTTTCAGCTTTCATTTGGAAAAAAGCGGTTATAATAAAGTTCACAAAATAAAATACATGCTCATGACAAAATTAGACTAACCGACAAAAATTTGCATGAATCTTGAAAACATTCACTGCAAGTATGTTAACCTGTAAATTAGTTTCAAGCACTGATTATGAGATATTGCATTCTTTTCCGAATCAGAATTAATATTGGTGTGCCTTATCAGAGAGATTTGCTGTCAGAGAAAACCACTTCTAGGTGTAAGTTGATAATTCAGTTTATGAAAGTCGAAGAGGAGTATTAGATGATTATATTTCAAGAAACATGTCCTAAAAATTATTTATGTAGGCAAAGAGGCTTTAAGTACCTGCTTCAGTGCTACACCAAGGCTGCTTCGGGATGGTTTTTTGTTTTTGGTAGAGGATTCATTAGAGAATACTAATATTAATGACCCAGTATTTCTGGACAAGATGTCGGCCCGACCTGTGAAGATCAAGAATACATCACATTTTTTATCAGAAGAGATAATTTTAAAAGCAAAAAAATCCACCAAAATAAGTTTCGAAGCTGAAAATTTACCGAAATAATTATGTCTTCTTGCGTAAGGAAACCGTACTTGTTCTACACTCTTTTCATTTTGGAAATAATCAGTTAATGTCATCTTGTAAGACATCTTATATAACCTCAAGGGAAGTCATAGTGATAGGTGAAGCGTATACTTTATTACTGAACCACATACATTTCTTGCTGTTTGGCATGTTCATATTATTATTGCTATTATTATTACAAGATATTAACTTTTCACTATTGGAGCATTATTACTATTTTATTATTTATGTATTCAATTCACTGTATTATAATAATAGCACACAATATGATAATATTAATTTATTTTTCCTGTAATGTTATTCGTGTGAATTGTCTGTGTACTTTAACTGTTTGTGAGTGCATTTAGTATGCAAACCAGCTCCAAGAGCTTACATTCTTCAGATGAGACGACTGTGACATTTGCTGCCGGTTGTATTTTGTTCTAGCTAGTCTTTACTCATTGTTAAGGAAGGATGCGGAGAAAAAATACACATTTAATCGTAGTGGATAGAGTAAGGGAGACAAATCTTAGACTTCAAACGGGTACAAAAGTTGTGTCCCTTGGCAAGTGATTGCGATGTGCAGTTTATTTAAATATTTTTGCCTTCAGAATTATAGGCCCACTCGAAAGGAAGGAGCAAACTGGTGGGCATGTAGTCAAACGCAAACATCTAGACTGGCAGACACGCGTACACACACATACACACAGAGAAAAGAGCGCACTTGTATTCTAAGAGACAGACAGGAGACAGCCGGCGGCTCAGTGGATGGAATTGTCAGAACTTGGAAGAATGTGGGCTCTTGTTTGCAATGACGGGTACCTTGTGTGTGTACGCCTGTACTTGTAGGTGCATGTAAGTATGCATAGCTGATCTTACGCTTGTGTGTGTGTCTGCGTGTGTGTGTGTGTGTGCAGTTTGTGTAGGATTATGAATGCATTGTGACTAATATCTTTGATTTTCTTTTTCTGTGTGTGAGAGGGAGAGAGAGAGAAAGAGAAATGTGATGTGCAATGAGTGTATCGATGGGTTTTGATTTCGTGAGTATAGTTTGCATGAATGTGTGTGCGTGAGCTTGTCTCAGTCCATGTCTCTCTGGTTTTGTCAGTGCATGTGTAGTTGAATATGTGTGTGTGTGTGGTTGTACAAGTCTAATTGTGTGTGGTTGAAATGTAATTGTGTGTGTGGTTGTACAATTGTAATTGTGCGTGTGGTGTGTGGTTGTACAATTGTAATTGTACATGTGTGGTTATTCACTTGTAATTTTGTGTGTGTGTGTGTGTGTGTGATTGTACAGTTGTAGTTGTGTGTGGTGTGTGGTTGTACAAGTATAATTATGTATGTGGTGTGTGCGATTGTCGCATAACATGGTAATCAACTGGTCTTTCTTCCAAGCTAAAACTTGTGCTGTATTAAACCGTTGTTTGTGATCATCGTTAATCATTTCATGACATGTTTAATAATAACTTTTGAAATATCTTAGTTTATTTTCATTCTGCAATAAGACATGTCTCTCCTCATCAAAGTAGCAGACATGTTGCCAAAGACAGGTATAAGAATTGGATGTATGAAAAACTAACAGTTGTAGCAACACTCTCAGGTTAGTTTGCTCACTTGTTAATAATAATCCACACTGTCAAAACTATTGTACATACAACCCCAGTCTGCAATATTCATCTCCATCTTGCTAAGGAGTAGCCGGACACAAACTACTTTTTGTACTTCTTGCGCAAAAGGTCTTTTTGGAGTTTAAGAGGTGTTAGAGTTCCCAATATGTCATAGAGTCTTAGAAACAAGCTTTTATAAGAACATGTATATTTGTTTAATATTTGAACAATAATTTTAGAGAAATTTGGTTTTACATTTAAAAAATTTGTCTTCTTGTGGTTGTGACAAAGGGTAGGATTCAGCTGGCCATCTTGGTTAAGCTCATCACTTTGCTGAAATATTAATAAACTTTAGCAATAGTGTTTTGAACTGTGGTCAGCAGCAAGGATACCGTTACTGTGACAAACACTTCTTTGCAGGGATGGGTAGATCGATAGATGGATTGATAAATATGAAAGAATGACAGAAAGACAAATTTGTAGATTTTTTTAATAATTATGAATGAACACTTTAACTTCATGTAAGTTAAAACCACACTGATGATGTTCCTAATTAATTCTACATCAAAGATGAAGAATGGCATCAGGTTAATGAGCAGCTGACATCTTGGCACAGCTGCTTCAACAGGGATGACAGCTGACCACAAATACTCCTCTCATGATAAATAAGTATTTTGTTGGCTTTTTTGTTTTTAGCTGACAACCACTTTTGTTCATTAATTTTTTCTTATTTGGGGTTAATCAGCTGACATCCTGAATTTACTCTGGAAATAGTAGCAAAGGATGACTTTAAAAGCGGGTGCATTGGACATAGCTTTGATGCCAGTGTCATTTCCTGAACATTTTTCATGAAGGAAAAACTGCATGTTTTCAGCATCATAATAGTTCACTCTAGGCGCTGATAACAATAATAATATTTAAATTTCTCGGTGATGTTTTGAAGGTGTAAGGTTTTGTACATATTTCAGGAGAACTGGATTGTTTGTGTATTTTTGTGCGTTTTTCAAAATACTGAGCCCGTAAAAACCTATCTAGTACGTGTTTGTCTGTTGACCACCTAACAGTCTGATGGTCTTACAAGAATCCTGTATATCTACGCCACTGAATTACTTTCTGTACATTTGAAAAGCAGGTACTTGCTTGTTGTTTCCAGGTGGTGCGTTGATTAAAGATGTGTATCATATAAAGTTGATCATGAAGGAAGTTTGTTGTGTTCTTTTCTTGTTTTGGTTTTTGGTTTGTTGTTGTTGTTTTTGAGGGGAGGCGTTAAATTTATGCTGAAGTGGTGCAGTGATGTGTAACTTCAACCGTTGAATTACTAAATATCGAGAGAATTTTTTGAGCGAAGATCATCAGGAGTGTTATCGACATCCTGTACGAAGCTACAGGTTACAGGTCGAAAACTCAATCATGAAGCAGAAGATGGAGTGCGTGCAAGTGAGACATCAACAAGTCTTACACAAGACACCGAGGACGATCCGGTGAGAACAGGTTCTGTCAAGAGCAGAATCGATGGAACAAAACGGAGATGGAAGTGAACAGCATTTCTAGGGGTTGGTGGGGATGGTGGGGAATATAGAGTGAAAGTGATGTCAATATAGCAAACAGACCTCATGTACTCGGAGCCCAGATGCATGACTCGTCTTTAGGATATGGCTAGCTTAACTAAGGCGCAGCATTGAGCTAACCTGCTGATCCATGCTTATATGTTCCGAGTGCATGACAAGTGGCTAGACAAAACCATTCTATACATGGAACAATTAGCTAAGAGTACACAAAAACAAGCTTAACTGCTGTGAGTTAGCCTTAAGCTTCGTGTTCGACACCTGACATTTTACCTGACAACTTAGACTCTGGCAACATGCAAGCTAGTTTACTCTGGCTCTAACTAAATACTTCACTCATTTTTCTGCAGCTATTTCAGGCTTATCTTGAGGTCGGGAGGCTGTAAACTGGATAAATTTAACAAGATTACATTATATGAAAGCAGCAGTTAATTGCATTTGATGCTCATCAACCTTCTAATTTGTAAATTTCGTAATTTCTTTTATTTATTGGTGGTATAAATATGTAAGACACCGTTAATAAAAGGCAATTTAACGGATTGTTTAACCAGAACAATAAAACCTACCCGTGTGTAGTACACCCGACCCCAACTGATCGACCGACATTCAGCAACCTGTTGCTCGAGCAGCCGACATTCGTAACGGATCGTGCTCGACAGTCAAGACAAGAAGGGTGTGGTTAGCAAGTCGATAGGAATAAGCAGACTCTGGGATTACTTCCCATTGTAATGCAATCACGAGTTATCGGTCCTGTGCGGCTGTTTGGTTCTTTCTGGGGGCACAATCTCCTCTACATTCCTGCACGTTGATGTTAAAGTTGCTGACATTTCTCCTTTCACATGAGAAAATTATTGTGTAGGATTGATGACAACAACGAATGACACCAGAGATGATTATGACGATGAGGAAATATACTCAATTATGTAAATTGTTTTAAAGTTTCTTGAAGTTCACTTGTCATAGAAACCAGAAAACGCGGAGGAAAGTTAAGTATCTTAAATATCATCAGTATCATCTGTCATTCAATATTTTTGATGAAAAACTGAGACTAACCGTTTTTTTTTTTTTTACAGAGATTCTGAACTCACAGAAAGTGCAATGGAATTCAAGAAACAAATAGTTATACATATTTGAAATCAGTGTGAATTTAATAGGAAGGACATCAGTTATAAACACAGAAATATGCAAATGAACTTTATTCGTCTGTTCCAGAGCAGGACAAGAAACATTTTAAAGAGACAGGGAAGTAATCCCGCACACACGCACTTTCATGATGACTAACTCTTTAACCTGCAACATGTCAATCCCATCATGCTTAGACACCAGGCGATGCCAGGTTCCCTGTCCACACCCAGCTCACAGCTTGTCCATCTAGAAATAGCTATTCTCGGGATAGTGTGAGGTGGGATTGTGTTCCCTGCACGCTAGCCACTCAGTCGTTAGTGACTCCCTAATCCTGGGGTTTAGTACAGGGCGCCATGACACCCAGGGGCCACTTCCCATGAATGTCGAAATTAGACTGTTCATGTCCTCCCATGCGAAGTGGAAAACCAAGAACCACTTTTAAACTAACTCCACTGTTAGAGATCATGTGATTAACCACGAAAAAAGCTCTCCTTTGCCATGAGAACAGCCGGAAATGTATCATCCGTTCTCTTTTATATAAGTTGCTAAAATACTTACTTCAGATGTTCTATTAAAACCTACTCAAGACCCTCATATAGTATCTGCCTAACGTATATGAGAGAAACATATTAAATAAGAAATACAGGAAGGGACGTATGAAGGAAAGAAAGAAGTGAAGACAGACAAAAAAGCAAAAATAACGGAAGAAAGAAAAAAAGGAGGAAAGACAGAAAAAAAGAAAAAAGACAAAAAGAACCAAATTGAAGAAAGAAAGAAATAGAAAGGAAGGAGAGTAGTAAGGAAAGGAAAAAAAAGTAGCACAGAAAACAGAGAAAGAAAAACAGAGAAAATCTGTTTCTGTCACACAATAACAGACACACAATCACACATATACACACTACATGTAGAGCGGAAACTTTGCAGTTGCTATGACAGTTGCTGAGCTGGAGGCAGTGACCCTTGACCGTGTCACGTGGTCAAGATCTTCTCTTGGCACTTTTGTTTGCAGCTATGTATGTGGGTATGGCCAAGTGTCAGTTTATTTGTTGTATGTGTGTATGTTGGTGTGGCCAAGTGTGTGTGTGTGTCCGTATGATCGTGTGAGTGTTAATAAAGAATTGTCATTGTCATTGTCAGTGTCAGTGTCATTGTCTCTCTCTGTATGATACAGAAACTCCCGAGAGAAAAGGTTTTACCACATTTCTCATCTGCGTAAAACGGTTTATTTTAGGAAATGGGAGGGTTGAGGGGGGAGGATGAAATGATTGATGCAGCCTCCTGCGAGAAAACAAACCCTCGCGCATGCGCAGAGCTGGTCACCGGCGGTAGCGTCCACTTGCTGTCACGTGCTGTCCTTGACAAAACTGTTTTGTTACATCGCACACACCTCGTCGACTCTCGGTGACCAATGACACACCCTGTCTGTTGTGCCAATCATCTACAGCCTCCCTACCTCCTGCGTTTTTTCCATGAAAAGCCATTTGTAATCTTGGGACTGACACTCAGCTGAGGGCTTTACAGCTGTGCTGACTATCTGGGTGAGTACACAGGCTAGCAATCTGATTGGTTGACAATAATGCAGCAAACGGCAGCAACTTTTGAAATGGTTAATTAGCTATTAACTGGTAAATTTGATTTTGGCTTCAAGTTCTTTGTTGAGGTAAACGCAGTGTGCAACATGTTTGTCCAAGATATCACTCATTTCGTGGATTTGTTGTTGTTGACAGTAAGATTTGACAAAAATTTTCTTTGGGCTTTCTCATTATCTTAGAATATGCTGTGTATGTATATATATATAGTTTTGTAAACGAATTTCATGGTCAATTTAATACTTGATATCTTTTTCCAATTTGTTTAGAAGATACTTGTATGTATTTACATATGTATTTCGCGATGTGTAGATGATTTTTGTGTCTACCTACGTATGTGTGTTTGTGTTTGTGTTTGTTTGTGTGTGTTTGTGTTTGTGTGTGAGTATGAATGTGTGAGTGTTTTACAACCGTGACGATGTATCCCTGTAGTACAAACCGTCCTCCTACATAAACAATGTATGCCTCAACAGCAGTTACAATAAATTATTGAATACTTCGCCCTTTGCGTAGAGGACAGTTTGATATTCACTGCAAGTTAATGAAAGACTGTTTACACTTATGTAAAAATAACCTGGAGATCGCAAGGATTCTGTAAAAATTAAACAACGAAAGTATTCACCAAAAATACTCATCTTGAACGTTAGTTATGAAATAAACATTAAAAACTAACCCTGACTATCTATCGCCTTCAAACATCATCGAGAAGTCGTTAATGCGTTGAACACAGATACTGAAAATATGTTAATATATTCGCTGGTCAGTGTTTTCGAAGGTTCTAGAAGCTTAGTTTGTGAGTGTGATAATATGGTTAAAGGAACACCAGATATCATAGACTCGGTTTATTTGAGGAGAAAAACAGGACAGAGAAATGTGTTTGTAGTAATGTGAAGGAAATGTCACTCATACTGTTATGTCTATGTGTCATGACATGGATGGTTTCTCCACACATGAACCGATCTGAGAACACGGAACCAAAAACTTTGTAAGAAAAAAAATGGCGACACTCGCTGGACACCAGAAACCTTTATTGTCAACAGTCAAGTAAGACGGTTTTCTATGGTCGCGTGACCCGGCACGATGCCCTGTCGAAGACTATTCTGAAGGCACTTTGGAGGGTAGTGGACCCGCGGTGGTCAGAGGAAGAACTGACTTACGGAGGTCAAAGACTGGACTGGTCGTCCTGTACAGGACCTGCTGACTAAGAGGTAGAGAAGAAAAGGGGGATGGGAAAGGTGTGGGAGTAGGTTCGCTTCTCTGTGGTGCCGCAGGTGTTGACAGGTATTTCTGATGGTCTTTTTTAATTGATCCTTGTTCTGAAGGTTCAGGTCTGCCAAGACCATATTAATGGTGTACAGGACTTCTTGTCAGCCTTTCTGTGCTGCATTATTCCTTGTTCTAGACTTCTATTTAGTGGTGGGTGATATGCTGTTCGTTAATTATGGTGATATTCAGGTTTTATAGTTTTTTCTGTGATAATATTTGTGTGTGTATATATATAAATGATCGGATGGTTTGCCACCTTTTTTACGTTAACTGTTTATATTTCTAGTGTTTACATTTATTTATTAAGTTATTCTTATGTTTGGTTATATCTCTTCATTTACACTTCAGTCTTAATCAGAATACAGTGTCTGTCTCAATTTTTACACCCAGAAATTTGAGTCCATCTTAAGTATACTGCACCTAACTACCCAAGACTAACTTTATTCTGAATCCAGGCTGCTAAGTATGCAGAGTATGTAATCCGTATAGACACTGGATTTCTCAGGAGATATCTTCATTACAAAAACCTACCAATCCTTCCCTTGACACACATAGAGTGGGACATAATGAACAACACAACAAACTATATGTGGAAAAATAAAACTAATGTTGCTCAACTGGTCAGGAGACCAGTGTTTACAAACAGGACATCCCGATGAAAGCCACTGACATAGACTACTATTGCCTACTCCCTAAAGGCTCTCAGGTATCCGCTACAGGAAACAGACTGTCTCGGTCTCTCCATGGTTTCTCTCAATACTCGTTCATCTCATTGCAAGGTTGATTTTAAAAATATCCAGGATACAATAGACAAATATGCGCAGGATTCTTCTCGATGCAGTTCACACTAAACACATGGAAAGGTGACAATTCTGGTTTCTGACAGACCACACATAATTTCTCTTCACCAGATGTTCCTCGTTTTGTTTTTTCAAATTACCGTCCAGGTGACTTCTTACATACCATCGTCAACATCCTCCTCACACAAAGTTATTCTTTCCGTAGTTTTCGGTAGTTTCTATCCAGTTTCGTGGTACTTTTGTTGTAAGAGGCAAAAACTTTCCGTGGTTTCGTCAAACTATTGACGATAACTCCGTGTTTGTCCAGAGCGAGTTATGCGCTTCGTGAGCGATGCTGCGGCCATCATCAAGGTAGTTCGCGAAGGATAACCGACGAGAAGGAGGAGGAGTTAGCCGCCAGGTGACACCAAGTCGTGATTACCAAGTGCATGAAGATGCCACGCCTTTAGCTCTGTGATCCGGCGAACTTTGTCGTGAAGTCGGGTATTACGGGTGGGTAAGGTGGTTAGGTGGGGTAGATGACGAGTTACTTGCCCCTCGCGGTTGTCGAGGTCGCTCAGGTCTCCTGTTGTGACAAGAGTCACGACCGTGCGTCAGCAGCAGCGAGAGTTTATTTTGGGATGATCTATGGTTTGCTGTCTCCTGGCTTCACTTCCATGGATGCATCCTCAGCAACAGGTTGGTGGCAGGGTTGGCGAGAGTGCACTAACTTCACTCTGATTGTTCTATGGATTGTGCATGTATGACTGTGTTTATGTGCGCGTGTGTGTATGCATGAGTAGACACACGTGTGAGTGTGTGTGGCGACTGGCATTTGTTCATTATAGGGATGCTATTACATATTATTCAATGTCAATTTTCACACTATAATAACATTGGAAGAAAGATTCTTCTTTTATGTGTTCTAATCCACATGTTCTGTAGAATTTAATGATATTCATATAATTTTTAACATGTTAAGTTCTAGTACCATCTCTAAGTACGGGGAGCATTGAAATGTAGATGTCTTGTAGATTGTGGGAACTGAAAGTAAACATTTTAATGTGTTGTACTGATATGTAAAATCACACTTACTTTCACAAGAGACAGTAAAACTAGTGACAGTCGTTTCTACCAGCAAATGTGAAATACTAAGTAATGTCCAGGGATGGTGATGATGATAGACACTCAGAGCAGATCAACAGATAAAACTTTTCAGGTATTTTATAGTAAACAATGTTATACAGTCATTTTAAAAGATATCCCGTGCGAGGCCTCCATGACTCGGGATGACAACTGCGCATGCGTCAGATCGACTTCCTTGGAAGGAGGGAAGGCTTTGAGAACAAGGACAAACAGAAATTATAAACACAAACAAGTCGTTTAAAGACTTGGGTAAGTACAAGATCAGTTGTTCAGCCAGTAATGTCGATAAACAACGAAAGAGACAGTGAGTTGCAACAAGAACTGTAACTTGTCAGCTCAAGAATTAACTCAATTCTTAAGTGTAAATAGGAACAAAGAGAAGCAAAAGTTAAAAGTTTTTGAAAATCGTGTACAAACTGACTGTGGACTGGCGCTGCAGGCGCGTGCTAGCGCCTACTTGATGCGCGCGCAGGTCAACAACATCGGGCGCAGGCACTCGGCGAGGTTAGCAGCCGAGTTACACATGATCCCTCCGCCTGAAGACCTCCGCCGACCGGAGAAAACTTTCTGCTGGCACGGCATGTCCGCTCACCATGCTTCGGAGAAGGTCAGTCGTGAAAATGAACATCCCAGAATTAATGTAATATCACACACAGACACACACACACACACACACATATTCACACCTCATGTCACGTGACTCTAGTATTTACGTAATGTCGGCTACTGCCATCGCTGTCATCATTCAATATCATCACTGTTATTATTGTTGTCATTGGTGTCGTCGTCATAGTCCTTGTTGTAGACATTTGTCAAGGTGGTCTCACCATCGACACCATCGGGACTCGTCAGTCCACAAATTGTTAGTGAGTAGTACAACTAAAATCCCTGGCAGCCCTATCATGACTAGAGATGAGGGTTCTCATCCCATGTTCTAGGTGAATGAGTGAGCAGATGGAGAGAAGAGGACAAATACAGAAATTCTGACATTATCGAAAGGTCGTTCATCTCATCCTTTATCTGTTGCCATCATTCATCGCCTCACACTGTGCGACCTCAAGTAGCATAAAATTTCAACAAAAGTGTCGGAACTATTTCTTCGCTTTGGGAATTAGAATTTCTATAATGATTGTCCAAAGTTGAGAATGTTGTACACAAAGTCGCCTACATTGTGTCAAAGGTCAACTGCAGGCAGTCGAGAAATCCGCTGTACATAAATGTTGGACTGTGTGCGGCTGACTTTATGTCACCGGTAGTCGTGCTAGTGTATACCCGGGGTGCGCCTAACCACCCTGTGACAGCAGTCGATCATTCAGATTACTCAGCAATTTTGTTCCCGTCATGAAGCAGTTTAAACAGTCGAATCAATGTGGTTCAGTGGGTTTAAAGGTCTAAAGAGATACAATTTTTTTCTAATGACTGGGTAAATCTCTCAGTGAAAGTTATCATTTCATATCTAGGAGATAATTTCTCGTCCTCTACATCATCATCGAGGCGTTAGTCCTGTATCTTGGGAACCGACGAAAGGTATTTCCCAGAAGCTGGGGAAAAGTATGCTGGACTGAATTTTACTTAGACATTAGAAAAATTATTATAATGCTTGAGGGGCATAAAATTGTGGACAGCTGTCTGCCGAGACCAACGCTTAGTCTCTTGCGAAGTTCTCCGCTGTTAGTCTCGGCGAGCCTAAACAATGCACGTGACTAAACCGGAAGCTTTGTACACACCTGCCTCGTCTTAGTAGTTAACTGGGAAAAAAATCGTCTTTCAGCAGTTGAGTGACACAAGCTCGTGGTAGAGGTAGCAGGACGTGAGTTGTCGCCCTTGACATTCAAATGTCACATGGTTGCCAGGCTCCAAAAGGTTAAAATCTTCCGCTTGCCAATATTATCATCAGACAGTTTAGTATTTGGAAAGCAAACTTCAACACTATTGTTTTTAACATTTCTGGGAGGAAACGATTGGGAAGAGTGCAATACAAGTGCCACAACTCTTAATCGTTCCATACGCCACTTGTGTTTCACCAATATATTTTCTGTTGATTTCGCGACCTGGGAAAGTGCTTGAAATAAGAATGTTTATTAAGGATGATTAAAAAAATCGATAGTGGAGGTAAACTTCATGTTTACTGTGTAAGGAACATTTGCTCCTGTTTTTATCTCGACAGTGTTGTCAAGGAACTGGGGCACCCAAGGAAAATTTATTGAAATATCGAATGTGCAGAGGAGAATCACATGGAATAACTTATCAAAAATAGAGGGTTTCGTATGATTTTTGAATTAACGATGAATTTACATTTGAAAAGACGAAGATTAACTTTCAAAGATAATTTTTAACTATTAAAAAATTGTGAATCAAGTCAGTCAACAAATTTTGGTTGACATCTTATTTTTAAGTACCAAACACTATATGGACAAGATTATAAAAAGTTTCTAGCTATATGCTAATTATTCTGAACAATATGTAATTCTGACAGTGATATTCAGTCATCTTCGGTCGTGAAGTGTAGTGACGAGTACTATCTCCATAGTAAGGTCCACTGTTAAGGGTTCGCATCTCGACTCCGACCCACATTTTTTTTTTCTCTTTGACCTTTTTCTAAGGTTGGGCAAACTCGCCATGATATAGTCTCCGTTGCTCATTTGGCTTAAACTATAAAAGCCAAACAATAAACCCCCAACTCCCCACCCCCCCAAAAAAATGGATTACTACATTTCCTATGACTTGGTTTTCTTTGTAATGTTTGCTATGAAACTGCTTTTTCACAGACAAAGAACAGAAAAAAAAGAAACAAGCCAAGCCCAGTGGCTCTGAAAAAAATACTAGAATTATCTTTCTACACTCGTGATCACACGTGCAAGATCGAATATTTTCATAATGTCAGGGACTTGGGAAATATCTGCTTCAACATTGTGTTTACAGTTTCACAGTATCAATGAACTGAGAACGAACACACCCTCCCCATACCTTCGCCATCCGCTCGAAACTTTATGTCAGTGGTGTGTTTTATCATATATGGATTGTTTTTATTGTCTGTTTGGTCTGAAATGTTAGTTTGTCTTTCTGTCTAATCAGGTATTTGTGACCGCATCAGTCGTCCATATTTTTGTCAGATGTCTTATATCTTTGCCTTATCTTTTATTCAGTTAGTTTTCATTGCTGCGTTTCATCTCTCTGGTCAGATATCTGAAATTTCTGAATAATACTTTGAATTATTACATGGTTGGTCAGATAGCTGGAATTTCTGTGCAAGTGATGTCTTTATATCAAAACGGGAAGTTTTCTCTTCGCTCACCTTTTATTTTTCTTTAAAAAAAAAGCTATAGTCATGCTTTTCTGTCAAAGACCAAGACGGGTTTAGAATCAGCGACTTTCTGCTTCATGGTTAAGCTCACCGTCCCTTAGGCCTCAGTGTTTCCCCGGTTCCTTGTTACATACATATTTAAATATTTTTTGCTGTAGGTTGTAAACCTGGTGAAAATTGACAATTTCTCGAGTCTGACAAAGTGGCCAACTTGGTTAAACAATGGTCTTTAGCCGTCCTGTTTGAAAGCACTCCTTACAAGGTGTTTGCATCTTTAATTGTTAGACAACTGGGTATTTGCGGATGTGAGGGTGAAGGAAATAGAATGTTAAGCAACATGTTAAATTTTTTCATCATCTTTAATCATAAAACATAGCTGTTGTGAGAAAGAGAGAGAGAGAGAGAAGGCCTCTGCGTGTGTGGCTGTGGTGGACAATAGAACATCAGAATAAGAACTTATTTTCAAAATCATGTTGATTCCCTCACTAGCACGAGAGGCTTTAAAGTTAATATTTTCAGGGGGCGTTACCGCTGCTCACACTACCGAGCTCTTGTTTGACGAAGGTAGACTGAGATTTTGATGATGTCATGATGCACCAACCGTTGGCCTTGTGTAACAAGAGTTGCTGGAACTGAACAATAATGTAAAGAGGACTGTCGTGGCAAAATTATACCTCATCTCACTCTAGAGAGCAAAAGGTCAAGTCGATAGACACGTGGTGTAGACGTGGACTAGTCACCGATGCTGGACCGCATCAACTTCAGCCATTGGGGGGATAAATCTCCCCCGGGATTTTAGTTTCGTCCAGAAGTTTTGGGGGTGTTTTTTTTTCTTTACATTATTGCTCCTTGGAATAGGAGGCGTAACCATGACATTTCAGTCTGTGAGAAACCTTTGTCTTATGTAATGTTATGACCTCGTTAGGGCGGAGACAAGGTGATCTGTCATGCGCAACGACGACATTCGTGATGTTTGCTGCTGAAACAAGGCAGAAGCTGTCTCAAATAACCTGTGGCCAAGTGATCGCATGATTTGTAGATGTGCGAGAACCTGATCTCCTTCATCTCCACTTCCACAAGACTTATAATCGTCGTTTGCAACCGATGCCGAGTGTCTTCGCTAAATGCCAGTGTTACCTGCACCAGACCTGTTGGCAAATGTCATTAAGATATCAGCAAATGTGAAACGGGTATCAACAGGTGGGTGGTCGTCAAACAAGTGATGGTCTTCGAGGAGGACAGAAAGGAGAGGAACACTGATAGTTCTCGTTTACATAAAAACTAACTTAAAATCACCGAAAAGCTTGGATACAAACTGAAATGTACTCAGTTGGCCTACAGGTGTCCTTCGTGAGTAAACTGAAGAGCAGAGCTGAAAGAAGAAGAAATGGGGTAGGTGCTGATTAATATTTTTTGTTGAGCACTTCGAAGTCGTTGCACTATTTTCTAACCACTACTTTTTCGAATACTTTTAGTCTTTTTAGTTCTGCTCTCATCGATACTTCTTTCGCTGTTTATTTTCCCTTTGTGATTATTTTTACTGCGAATTCTACTGTTACCTTGTATTCTTTTTTTTTTTGTACTTATTTCCGTCCTTGGTGGTAAGGAGATTTTTGAACAATTCAGATTCCGATATTTAAAAAAAATTAATGCCATCTGATCAAAATCTTGTCCTGGTTACGCCCTAAAACTTTCAAAACTTGACTACCTCTGTCGTGAAAAACTCCAGCACCTGGTTGTCTCCATCTTTTCCCAACATCTTTTGAAGACTTTTTTGGTTTATTTCTGTAGTTCCCAACTGTGCAGCTGTACTACAAACGAATTATTCAACGCATTAAGCCTCTTGTCAGGATCATATAACAGTTTAGTAATGCTTCGACCTTGCGCTTTCTCTTAAATTAAAATATTACTGGAAGCCGAAGACCGCTGATTACAGTTGTCCCCTACTTACGAGCGTTTGACTGATGTGTGGACCTGACGATGCGCATTAAGAAGAAATTTCGAATGTTCAGTGCAGTTATTCAATTTTGTTTAACGAGTTGTGTAACACATTTTCAAAAGTATATAATAGTCTTTGTGTTAGATGACTTTGCACAACTGTAGGATCACGTGATGTTCCTGAGCACGTTCACACTACTTTCAATTAAATGCCTTTTACACTCATTACGGTTGTATGGTGGGGGATGGGTGGTAGGTAGGATGGGTGGTAGGTGGGTACGCCGCCATCATCGATATTCACCACGTGATGGTGGATCATCAAAAATCCACTGCATCAGCAGCCGCTGTTCGCTCGTGTCATCTCAAAGTTCATTTTGTGGATGACCGGAATTTGTTTTAAAAAATACATGTGCAAAACGCCTGGGACCAAGGCGATGGTAAAAAGTGCAGATTAGAACCCGCGTGCCACACCCACAGGCTTCATTGCCAGGCACGACACTGACATTTTCTCCCAGCAGCCCATGGCCGTCACGTGACCACCACCAGAGGAACTGTCAGGGATGCAGGTCTGGTTTGGGATCGATCCTACGGGCTAACACAAATACGCAAAAATCTAACGAATTTAATGTGGGGTTGATTGATTGGAAGATGTAAATTTGAGAGTAAAGCTGTGTTCTTTTTACAAGATTTGAATGTTTCATTAGCAAACTGGATGAAGCCTTGTTTGATGCGACCCGTTACAGAAGTTTTATAAAACAATTTTTCTTTAGTTTCTCTCATACACAAATGGAGTCCTATACTGCGCTGACTGAGCGCTTGTCACTAATTTCATGTGGATCAGATATCCCTGGTTCGGATCTTCCACGCGTATACTACTTTTTTATCCATGAAAATGGAAATTTTTGACAAGTCCGGGTGATTTTCGATTAACTAGCGCTAGTATGATTTCACTGACTTTTATACTGACGATAAAATATTGGGAACTAGGTAACTGAACAGGGTCATTTTGAAAATACTGTTACAAAGTGGTGACCAATACTGATGAGTTTGCGACCATACTTTTCATCTTTTGAGCTGTTAGGCATTTATTGTCGGGAAACCAGTCAACGCGACCCTTTCTCTTCACTTTTTTAAAAATTTACCGTTGTGACAGTTTATAGTACAACAGGAATATTTCACACACATATGTTAATGCTTGCATGTCTCAGTAAAGTGAGTGGTTAACAGATGTCAGCGTCCTAACCACCGACAAGTGTGTACTGCGCATGCGCTGAATAATGGACTGAACACTCACATAGCAAACAACCATAACATGCTTTTCACCCAGCTACTATTTATCAAATAATAATACTTAATAATGCACAAATATTTAGCTCGTAGTTTCATCAAGGCAACCATCATTTATGTTTTTACCTCTCTGTACATAATTTTCTGTTTGGTTTGGAAGCAAGTGAATCTTGAACACTAGGCTTTGAACACAAATATGTCGATGCTATAAGTATTGGATGTTCCGATGAGTTCTAGAATAGTCTCTAACATTGACTTGCAGTCAGAAGCTTGCTTCAGCAGTTCTGAGATGCACGAGCATCAACGGGAGATCATCTTACAGACTTTTTTTTCCTAACGGACGTCATGAACTACTTTCACAAACCGTTAATGACATTAACATTTGCTGCCCTACTTCCGTCTTTCTTTTCTAGGCGTGTGTCATTCAACAAACAGAATGAAGTTGAGAAGTCGGTAATTAAAAAATACAGACGATACAATTGAAATTGATTGTAATTCTATTTTCTCCTGTTCTTCGTGGGGTTCGTTTGCTAACGACTGTGAAAACTCGTCATTCACAGTGATATCAGTGATGTCAACTCACAGGTTAGTCCTTATCACCCTAAGTTATTCTTATCAAATATTTCATTTTTTACAAAATATCATACATAATATTTCTACATTTCTGCACATGCGTACTTACAAGAATGTGTTTTGATATACAATGCAATATGAAGGGGTAGAATTTAATAAATTTGCTTAGAATCATCTTTTACAAACCAAAATAAAAACTAGAAGTTTATTTACTGCAGTTGCTCATTGTTCTTAAAAGATTAATAGATAATATAAATAGATAAAAATTTATCTTGAGTGGGTTTACCCAGGCATATTCCTTGTTTTTACTTTATAACATTGCGACAATTTTTTGACTCAATTGATATTAATAATAATTTTCTTGGTAAAAAGATGTCTTTTAATCTATCATTTATTTCCACCAGTCGTGAAATTTCAGGTCTATAGGGCAGGCAGTGTTTCTGCCTCTTGCTACAGTTAAGCTAATTTTTCTTAAATCGAACATTGTCTTTGTCACGATTAAGTTGTCGTCCGTGACACACATTCTAAAGACAAGGAAACACGGGAATATGTTTCCACCCTCGGGGTATTTGCTTCACAGAAAGCTGGGATTTCTCTTCTTGGAAGATATCTGTGGTCAGGTGCAAAGCCTGGGTAGGCGCTGGTAGGACACATTCAGGAATCACATTTAACCAGCTGGTTAATCTACCCAGGGTGGATAAAATGACAAAATAATTGTGTGGTCTAGTATGTGTTCGAGAATTACTAGATAGTTAAAATCGCTAACAAATTACTTTTTAAAGCTTTTTTCTTGGTTTTGCGACTTTTTCGTATATTTCCATGTTGAAAGGCTTAGGCTTGTTCCTAAAATATAATCAGCGCATGCGCAATCTTTCTTTTTTTCTGAGTTAAATTTACCCGGGGGCTAACTAAAAAGCCCAGTAACTTTGCCTAACATAAGGACTCGTTATGCACCCAGCCCCATATTTCTGTACAGGGGTCCCTCCCCCTCCCACCACGTGCAAAATGTCATCGCCGCCTGACGTTTTACACAATCGACTTGCGCATGCGTGACTGCGTCTGCGTTTCCTCTAATGACATTTGGCTAGCGACCCATTCCGACATTTTCAATGTGTCACGTGGTCGGAGTCACAGCAAACGCTTGAGTCGGTCGTCAAACTGTGTCTTACATGTAACGATTGGCAATATCAGCAACGTGTTGTAAATTGGTTTGGCCAACATTAACCCTTTGGTGTCGCCACGTGCGCTCTCAAAACTCAGAGCATCTGCAAAATGATTATTAACACTCAGACGATCCTGAGAAAAAAATTGCATTTTCAGTCCGACAGGGTCCTGTCCTTCTTTCTCTCGGCAGGTTACCCGAGGGGGTGTTTACAGGCAGATAAGTCAAAGCCCCAACAATCCTTTTAACTAACTTTAAATTTATAAAATTTAATTTACAAAAATCCCTTACTCCAAAGTCAAATACTGCATTAAAAAAACTATGGAATACATATAAATTTTGTCAATACTAAGTTTCGACTTTCCAGCAGCGAAAATGTGTTTCTAACAGAGAGAAAGTGTACTTTTCTATTCCGGTATATTTTTTTTTCTTTTAGTTTCTGCTTTGAAAATTGTTTTACATTTTTCCTCTGCATGTAGTAAACCTTTCTCAAGAACGAAGTAGTTCCTGGGGCAATGTTCCGGACACATGTGCGTGCTTTGGCCAGGACTCTGTTTTTGTATGAGAGTTCAAACATCAGAAGGTCATTACCTCAACCACTTTAGTTCGACAGAACCAAACTTTATGTTGATGGTTAATGGCATTAAGCTGTGATGTGAATTATTCACAAAATATTTGCTCCCCAGAGAGTCGCGTGTGCCAAGCCCGGTTTTTCATTTCAGTTTTCGTCATTGGTTTCATCTACGTGGTGAATGTATTTTTAATACTCATCAATTTTTAAACTGTCAAAATGTGTAGTTCAGTACTGATAACCAATGTCGCTTGGTGCATGCTGTTTACTCTTTGTTTGGAGAATTCTTCCTTTCTTTATTGGGTCACTCTGGGAACCGAGATACATATATATAAATATTCGTAATATACAAACTACAGGTCTCAATATTAATAAAAGTGACATTCATTGAATTTCACTGCTCTTAATTAATTCAGCACCATTAGTTATTTCTATATCCCTAGATCATGGCGAGCGCAGCTGAAAAAACGAACAGTTCCCTGATCACAGCGGTGAGTGTATCGATACACGAACAGTAACTCTCTTCGCTTTATATCGGCAACCAATGGCTTATTGCCTCCCTTAGACCACAAGCTCTTGGGTTTTCTGAAATTGTTCTAACTTTATTCTCACCCTCTGAGTACACGATCGCAAGTTTAAATCTTCATTCACATGTCCGGGCATACAGTTCACAAACAGTAGTCTTCTGACAAACTTGTCAATTGAGAAAGTCACACCAGTGAGCTGTCGACATGACATGGAAATGGGTAAAGGTCATCCCCTGAACTTTTGTCGATGGCAGTGGAGGAGGTTTGTTAGAAACCAAACTTTTCTCGATAAAACTATTTTTTTTTTCTTTTAGGGCGGTGCCTATCTCCTCTCCCTGATTTTCCTTCCCATAGAGTAAGGTACAGCGGGATAGAATGGGAGAAAATTCACCGCTGTACAAGGGAATCGAACCTGCGCGCCTCCTCACTTGTCTATGCGCTCCGTCTATTGCTGTGACGGTTCATGGAATTGTCAAAACTCAGCTGAGACAAGAAATTCGCTTCCCTCGGAAACACTAGGAACCTGGGACCCCCTCGCACTGGTTACCTCCCCTTCCATCACTCGCGTAGCAGACAAGTCACGTGACAGTGTTTCAATGTATTCGAGTGCGAGTTCCATCAAGTCGCACGCTGCACTCCATTCCAAATCAATCTCGTATGTATTATCAATAGTTCTTTATATCTTGCACATTCCTCATTGAGAATAATTTAGGAAAATAAATTTGTATATAAACATGTAATACTTTCTTCACGAACTTTTAACCGTTAATCTTTCTTGTAGTGCAACGTTGTCACTAGCCTACCCACCCCCTCGAAAAAAAAATCTCCTGACATGTACTGTTGTTGACCTACTGCTTGTCTTGCGGTTTGTAAGCAAAGTTGTTTACCTTAGAGAGCGCTGCCGAAGTGCAGACAACTCTGCTGAGGTATTCTTGCTGAGATAACCCGGCCTTGCGAGCACAAGATTCTAAAGTCTGGAAATAGGTTTTTACCATGTATCGTGTGTCTGTGGAGAGCACAGCTGTTGACTGGCTGCCAAGATGTGTGCGGCTGTGTGTGATATGTTTGAGTGTGTGTCATTATGACCCTTACATGACTTGCATTCAGATGCGTGGTGCGTGTGTGTGTTTGTCCGTACTCAGCGTGTTCACACCCTCGGCCTTAGTCACTGTGTTGGTCTGCTCGTCATGTACACTATTGGTATCTGTATTACCTGGTCAGGTATAGTTAGATCAGCCGCAGTGTAACCTTAATGCTTTGTGTCCAGGCAAATTACATAAAAAGCGATTGCTTTAACTACAGTTGTCTGAAACCAGGACTAAGTATGCAAAATCATACAAGAACAGTAGGTCGAGTAAATGACAGTAGACATGTACTTTACAGGTTGACTGCATACAAGTGCACACAAACTACAAGCAGCAAGAACGAACCCCCATGGAAAAAGTGCTTGCCGACAGCTCTCCTCGGCACCAGTCATCTCGTCATAAATAAACCTTAAAGAATGTTTTGGAAAAATCTGCACACTGTCTAACTGATATCTAAAGCTCGACACGCGAGCAAACAGACTCACAGGTACAAGAGTAGCACTCTCTCTCCTCTCTTATTTTACACAATACCCATCATAAAACCAACACAGTGTGACAGGATCATTGCTACAAAAGTAAAAAAAAAATGGATAAAAAGATTGAGGAGATAAAAATGGTAAATGTTGAGTTTCGAACTCTTCTGAAGCAGTGAAGTCACTACGCAAACCTCCAGCGATGGTTGATGTGTGAATGTTGATGCTTCTACTCTGATGATGATGATGATGTTAACATACTTATGTTCTGAAGTTACACCAATGATGTATGAGCCAAAAAACATCTTTGCTGGAATACTTTCCGCCAGGTGTACTGACAGTATATTTTGTACGGTGTTCCGAGTTGGTCATAAATTGAGAATGAGACGGATGGTCTGAGAAATCTGCACACTGTCTGAATCCTATTGTTTCCTCTTTGAAAAAAGAAAACACACTATTTTTTTCTATATAAAGGACAAGAACAAGAAATGAAAAAATGGAAATACGTGTTAACAATCTCACTTTTTTATTTTTTGCAACCTACAGCACAGAGATTCGTGTGGGAACCTTTGCGTGTGCGCGGAGGTGGGTGTGGTCGGGCTGGTACATCCGTTTTCCCGCCATTGATCGTGTGATCATCCGAGTCACAACCACGATAATTCACAGACAGCCCCAGGAGGGACTTTTTCTCTCAGTTTAGAAGCAGAAGCATACAGCTTATAGACCTACCATCACGCTTCTTTAACAAATCGTCATAAATCGTCATAAATATATAAAAAGAACATTTCCAAACTTATTCAAATGTTCGATTCTGTTTATTATGTCAGAGATAAAAATACAGGGAATTAATTTGATCCGCGAAGTCACAGACACAAAGCATCTTCACTGTTTTGCTCCAGGTGGCGTGCGATGTATCAAAGTAGCCCTATAGGGTAGCATTCTGCTAATTACAGCTTTCTATTAAGTCTGAATAATTAAGACATGAAAATACCAGCGATGTGAACCATTTCTGTATAATTAGACAAAAATTGTGCTACCGGCAAAGGTCAACTTGTAAACAAACAGGAGTTAGGTGTGGTGGAATGTGAGCATAAATTACTTGACATTAAGCTGCACTCCTTTCTCGACATTTTCTGACAAGGCGTCCCAACCGGCGGATCATCATCATCATCATCATCATCATCATCATCATCATCATCATCATCATCATCATCATCGTCGTCGTCGTCGTCGTCTTACATAATTAGAAGAGTTTGGAGGAATGGATGAGTGAAAAATGAAAAGAAGAGGATCGCCAAGAATGGGGGAACATCAACACTGCGACTGTGTGGTTCCTGTCTTCAGCGAATATCTGATGATGATGATCTGTCTTCATCTCCAAAGCTGAAGGAGGTTCCTGTTCCACGTTCTTGTCATCCTGTGTGGTTCCCACCATCAGGACGGTCGTTGTGTGGAGCTTTTCCTCCCCTCCCCGTCCTGAATGTCAAACAAACTTAGCAGGTAGTGGTTTTTTTTTTTATGAAGGACGCTTTTTGAACATGTTCTGACTTGGCATTCTGTGTGTGTAATTATTTTCATTTATTGTTTTACCTTATGTACGTAGTACACCCAATGTGTTCGCTTGCCGACTCAGTTTTCCTGTGTTTTGTAAGTGGCCCTGAACCTGATGGCTTTGTGTATCACCTCTCCCATTTCTAAGTTAAAATCCCACATTGAAACATTTTTTTTTTAATTGCACAATGTGTGGAACATCCGATGTGGTCTGATGCGTTTTGACGCCATCTTGATACCCCAGAGGACACGCTTGCCTGTGATGTCCACTAAAACGAATGCTGGAATGGAGGGGAGCAGAAAAGCAATGATATAGAAATACAAATTTTGTATGAAAGCAATAAAAGCTTGACCTTTCACCTGCTGGGTGAGGCTACCTGTAACCATATCCTACTGCTGTCAGTCACCGCGAGAATTTATTGTTTCGTCCTCAGGACACAAGGCAGGAAGAAAGGACCAGCAAATGTGTTAACACACAGAGTAGTGGAAAATATAACAATGTATCTGTCAGGTTAATTTAGTGCATCAAGATTAGATAAAGAAGGGGTACAAAAGGGACAGTTTTTACTCATAATTCTCACTTTTGAGGAGCTGGAGTTTGTTGCCTGGGGACGAGAAGCTTTGTTGGGTTTCTGTTTGTGTGGTTTCTGGTTTAGGGGGCCATTGCCCTCAAAAACTTTGAGTCGCTTCTGGCAATCGGCGAACGTGGACCACGTGGCCTCCCAGAGATAAATGTGTTTTATTCCTCTGACCTGGACTAAGATGAGGATGGAAAACTGTGAACAGTCCTTGAGCTGTGAACTGTGAACTTATTGTGAAGTATCTTAACACGGCGGCGGATGCTACATCAGAGAAGTTATCTAAGATAAGTTGATAGTGTAAATTTGTGTACACAATGGTTTAATTAATGTATACATGATAATACTATTGCACTTTCATAACTTTTCTTTACATTTCTGGGATGATTTCTTGACAGTGTTCAAGTAATTATGTTTGAGCGTTGAAACGTCTGTAAGACATTCATTTCGAGAAACGAGTCCAAGCATCCTTGGCTGACACATCATTGATAGCACATTACTTCATTAATGTATACACCTATAACATTATTATTCTAGAAAGCCTTATTAATTGACATAAGTGAAGGGTTGAGGTTCTTTAAGTCTTCAGAATATAACCACATACCTGTTGAAGGAGGTTAAGACTACAAGACCTACCCTGCCGCCATGAAGACTTTAAGATTCTATGCATGACACGATCAATGTACAGTCAGAAGATGTTTTGTTGCCCAGAAACGCCCAAGTTTATTGTCTAGAGTGTATACAATCTATACAAAAATGTGACGGGGGTGTGTATTTGTTTCTGTGTGAGATAGAGAGAGAGATTGAAAGAGTGAGAATGTCAAGACAACGGATAAAACATTTCGTGACAGTATGGATTCCGTAGGTCTGCCGAGAATGTGAAATCACATTTTCCTATCTTTAGTATCTAAGTAGCTTTCGTTGACGACTTTAAAGACATCATGTGAACGAAACATTTAACAAAAATATTTTTCAAACGTCTTACATCTCAGAGCATCGGTATTTCTGCACTTAAATGCAAAGAAATGGAGGATTTTATTAGACGTTTAAAAATATTGAAAAAAAATACTGACAAATAAAACTGGAAGTTGCTACAGTTTATAAGAAAAAAGAATACTGCACAGTGTAGAAAAAGACATTGAAATTTATTTAAAGAAATGTCTGCACCTTGTCTAGGACCACTTTCTCTTGTAACATGAAAGTTTACTTTTCTTGCGAGTGAAGTGCCAGTGAGAGTGCTGTTCACTCTGTATGTCAACATCCACCTGTCAGACTGTCACGACAACGATTTGTCAGAATGTAGCGGGCATGCGCACACCACCTGTTGATCAATACCTAGAACTGGTCTAGAACTTTCTACGTTTCCGGGCTGCGAGCTTCTTAATACACCTGTACTTTGCCATCTTCCAGAAATGCTGATCAGCGAAATTTTAGCTTGTGTGCGTGCGTATGTGTGCGTGCGTGTGTGTGTGTGAGAGAGAGCGCCGAAAAGTTGTTACTTTTGTGGTTTATTACTTTCTGTGAATCCTGCTGTGGACAGGTGTGTTAAATAAGCTTGACTTAGTTTCAGTGCTAAAAATAACTCATCTCACAGTCGTTTGCAGACTTTTTTTTTTTAAAAAAAGCATCCTCATCCTTTTTCCAAGACGAGTTCGTGTTCCGGGTTTGTGCCGTGCAGTCGGTATCCTCAATGTGCTACCGCATCTCACATCATTTCATTGTCTTTGTCAGGATGTTAAATTATTCTCGATGATATCAGAGATGTGTTGATGCCTCCTCAGATTCCCTGTGTGACATTAGATAAGACCGCATAGTCTGGGAAGTTAAAGGAAAAAATTATTGTAAAAACACTACGTTTATTCCTAAAATAAATGTGTAAAAACAAAATCAAAAAAAAAGAAAAAAAAAAGAAAAACCCGAAGGAACAGGTGATTGATCGATTTAAAAGAAAGTTCCACTTCTGCCTCTTGTCATCAATAGCCAGTTTATTAAACATGTCTTCTTCAAATTTCTGGAACAACAACCTCAGTAACCTGAGGAGGAGAGTGAGCACTTCATCATCGTGAAGAAATGTCAGCAGGCAACGCATTTTCAGACATTTGCTGGAATCTTGTAGTCTCAGAGGAAACAGCAGCTCCAACACAGACTTAAGTCAGCCTCTAGAACTGGCTGGCATTTGGTTAACACACCTTACACAGAAGGCTTGGAAGACCCAGAGGAACCGTCTGCACCCAGCCAACCCATCTTTTGAACTTTACCCGTTAGAAAAACGTTATAGTGGAGTAACAATGGAGACACAAAGGTCCATTCTTCCTTTAGCAAGCCTGTTTATTTATCGCGGGATGCGACTCTACATCAACAAATCCAGCATGAGTGCGTATGTTTGTGTGTGTGCAGGCATGCGTGTACGCGCGTGTCTACGTAAGATATATTTTGCTTGGATGAGCGCCAGTGAAGTTTTAACCGATAAACTTCAGACCGATCCAGCAGCCTCACTTTTGTAAGAAGGTCAGTGTACCACTTGCAAAATATCATCTTTCGTAATCTCTTCATCCATCCACATCCCGACACACACACATCTAAATTCCCATCTCCACGTGCGCGTACAGACACGAGCGCGCTCGAGAGAGAAAAAAATAGTGAGTGCGCTTCAAGAGGCCCTTGTGTGCACCAGGTCACGAGCAAGCCCCAATCATAAACCACGTGCAAGCGCACGCACGTGCCGCCTGGATTGGAGTCAGGGTTAATCTGTTCTCTGGATGCTGGGTGGCGCTGCACGCGCGTCGTCAGCGGCTATTAATAGCTCCTTACCTGCATCCTCATCCGGTGTTTGATGCACACGGCGCTCCGTTACTCAACCTCTTCTGAGAGCTCTGCACGAGAATGTTTCACAAAAAACTTTTGTTTTACTAAATAATCATTTCTATCTGTAAGATTGGTCGCTAGAAACTTTAGAGTTTTATTTTAACTGCAGGAGCGAGACGCTGTAGCCTTCATCAGACGATTATTTTTTTAACACTGTTCCTGAACATATTTACTTACTGTGCCTTACTGCTTCCATGTCAACGTCTGTGTTAATATTTCTTTCTCTGGTGATGGTCAGTCGTGTTTAGACAGGAGCTGCCCAGGGACTGGCTGTCCTTAGGTTGCCTTGTGAACCGCCTGTCCTGCTTCCCACGTCCTCTTCTGGAACACTCGGTCATGTCTGTGTGGTTGGTTTGGATGACAATATAACCGCAGGGGAATTTTCTCGGTCAAACTATCTTGAGGTTTTTTTCTGAAATGTTTATTCGAAAATTGATGCCCGATTCTACCATTAGCCCACTGAGGCAGTGACCAAGAGCGCAATCACTACAGGCGCGCAAAGAGGATTTATGTCTGTGTGTGCGCGTGCGTGCTTTCCTGACCTCGATCTGTTGTACAGTTGTGGAATTCATGATTAATACAGTCTGGGATGTGTTGTGTACTTTTCCTTATTGTTTCTTGAGTGAACGATTCAACTTTCCTATCCAGGTGTTAGTGTCTTAAATTCAGGCTCTTGCAGTTCTCATCTGTTATCGTCGTCCTGTCCAGTCTGCCTTTTTGAATTTTCAGTCTGGACACCATTTACTGTCTTTAGGACTGGTCAGTTTTTTTTTTTCATGAAGGGTGATAGGCTTGTGACCACCTCCTCCCAGTTATTGTTCCTCCTGTCGTCCAGCGATATTGCCTCATCATCGATTGCGATGGTGTTTTAGCTAGTTCTGGTTTTTCAAACGAAATTCTTCTGAATTCCAGTGTCTTATCTTCAGGCTGAGGCTGGTCGCTTTACTTTCCCCTGACATCTACAGGGTTAGAGGGTCTAGTATTTTATTTCAGAGGGAACTACTTTGAAGCTCGGCACCGTTCCAACCACCACGACTGTTTGTTTGTTTGTGTTTAACACCGTGCCAGCAACTAGGGCTTTATCACGGCAACCAACCACCACGATGTAGGGAAATAGGTAAAACCTTATTGCCGTGATGCACGGAGAAACTCGATTCACATCCCACCCTTGTTTGCTTTTTGTTGTTTTGTTTTGTTTTGTTTTGTTTTTGTCTGACATTTTCTGTATGCCTGGTGCTCTTTCATAGCCGAAGCTTTGATTTGTGGAGCACGAGGGCTTGTTTGCAAAAAAAAAAAATAATAAATAAAATAATAATAAAATGGGCCATACATACCCTCAAAACTTTCCGACTAGGGTACCCAAGATGCTAGAAGGAGGGATTTTTATAATTATTTTCTATAATTAAACGAGAGAAGCACAGTTAAGTATTTCCTCAGAACTATTAAATATTCAACTGTGCGTGCGTACGGCTGGCGACAATAATTAAAGACTTTAAATCCTAGAGAATGAAAAGTTTTAAATCTTCGTTGTCGAAAACAAATTATCAGACATTGTGCATCGCTGCACGTCACACAGTGACGGATATTTTTATGGATCGAGAACTGTAAACAGTCCCGCACCCATGGCTAGACTTGTGTTTGCATGTCGCTCATACTTATGTGTTTAAGTCTAAGAAGCTTCAATCAGACACGAGCTGTTTGCAAACGTGAGAACGAGACGAGATTGTCTCCCCCATCGCCTGCAGAGGGCGGTGCACTCGTAGAACGTCTACTTAGGTGTGACGTAGTTAATGGGATCAAACCCTGACGTCACAATGATGACATTATCATATTAACCTCAGGTAACGCCATATTGTTTTTGTTTGTATTTTTTGTGTAAAATTTCCAGCAGACTGCCTGCTAAGGTCTCTAGAAACAGAAAGAGCGGGTCAAAGGTCACTGACCCCGGGGTCACATAATGAAACTGAAATATTTCTGTTAATATTGCTGCATGTTTCTGGATGGGGGATAGCCCATGGCGACATTTACTCCTGTGTTGTTGTAGTCTTTGCTCCCTGCTTCCTCTTTGTTCTTCTCTTTTATTCTTTGTATGCACAGCTGTTTCTCCTTCCGTCCTTTCTATGTTGTTCACGTCTTCTTGTCGTTAGAGAACATGCTCTTTCATACCTCTGTCATTATAACTATTCATTGTTGACACAACAACTGTCGTGCTGGACTAAAGCACACACCATGTTTGTCATACGATGTGTAACAACCTTTTTCCGGCTCTGTAACAACATGTACACACTCGACAAGTCGTGTTGACCCTCTTAATGGTCCCCGCCACGCTCGTGCTACAGTTTGCCGAGCTTTTATTCAAAGGGGGGATCGTTAAATGACGGTTTAAAACATCGGTGTGACTTGTTCACAGGGCATTGTCAAACTCTCTTTGACCCTGTGAACAACTGTCATGGCGCTAAAGGCCACAAAGCGACCGGTGATCCTACTGACGGTGAGTACTGACAGATGACTGAGCACTGGTCTGGAAATGGATGTCAGTCGTTTTATTTTCAAAAAATAGTGCATACCGGGTTTTGAGAATTAATCGTGTGTTTTGTCGTCTGAGACCAAACATCAGAGAGGACGAAGTATCAAATTGTATAAAAATATTTTTTTCCACTCTATAAAACACATTTCATATACCCTGAGGGCGATTCTGGGAGATGTTTTAGTCCTCCTTTCAATAGAAATGTTTCCTTTTTATTATTCTCATATCACGTTTATTTTATTCTGGAAATGTTAATGCTGGATTCCGATGTCTATATTAATCTATATAATTATATAGACCATGTCTATATTACTATTACCACACGAGAGGCTGAGTCCATGTCTAGAACAGAGAATGAACAGTTATATTCAAACAAGTCCACTGACAGCAGGTTCAACTCTGGCAAAGTTAGAAACATTGTCCGACCCTACAGCAAAATACTTTTATTCGTTGTTTCTGTTCATCCTGTAGGTCTGAACATCCTTTACTTAACTGCTTCTGGTTTTTTTAAATACCCTCCCTCAAATACACACACACACAGGTGCAGGCCAGAATTTTGTTCTTTGTGTAAGATTTGCTAGCGATGGATGGAAAATATTGTAATCAAAACAGCTTTAGTAAACAATCAGAGAAAACATCGGACTTTTTTCCGTGCGGGGAATATACCATAAATAAGCTTCAGACAGAAGGGTTCACAGATACTCCAATAAAAAAAAACAGGTATATATATATATATCTGGATCCACAAAGTAAAACTGAGTACTCCTCTCTAAGACAAACAGTAAATAAATAAATAGTCCTGCAAAAAGCTAGTTAATCTTCTTCAGTGCCATCTTCAAAATTCCTCCCAACACCATCATATAAAACCGCCAGCAGCAAGTTCGTGCCAGAGAGCAGAATCCAGGTGAATGTGTAACTTAAGGGACTAAACAAGAAAAATCTTTGGTGTGAGATCGACTAGACACCTGCCACAATCGCACGCACCAACACCTGTCGCACGGCGCCACAGGTGAGAGCGAGACTCGCTCTCCGACAGGTAGCGCCCGGTGCTGGAGTTGAGAAGGATAGGGTTGAGAACACACCGACAGCAGCAGCAGCAACAGCCACAGCAGCAGCAGCAGCAGCAGCAGCAGCAGCAGTTTATCTGCACCGTGCAGCTGTCTGCAGTGCCGTGGGCTCACGTTTATTGCCGGATGTGTACACCGCGAGTTTGTTGTGGTTGTTTACACACCCCAGTGAATCACAGCCTCATCACACTCAGCATTCTCTTGTCTTTCCACACCAACCTGACCGACTGCCCTCGCCGTGTCTTGTCCACTACGGCCTGAGTGGGAAGTGGTTCACAGAGCCTACAGCTGCTGTACACAAGATGGCTGGAGACGTGTTGTATTGTGAAACATCAATCGATTGCTTTTGAAATATTTACCATGATAACTCAGGGCTGTTCCAAAGGATACAGGTATTTTTAATCCTTGTATACAACTATGGTCGACGTTGAGACGAGAAAAACATGTTCAACACAACAAATGCAGGACTGGAAGCCGGAAGTGTCTTGCGATAAACACCGAGTCACGAGTCGTTCTATCACCCGGATGTCCGTTTGAGTTTCTCAATTTGCTCCAGCTTCAGTGTCTTAGCTTGAAGGTCTCCAAGGCACTGTTATATTTGAATGTCCCTCCATTCATGCTTGACTGGCTTCAGAAAAACATTCGTGCTGACCTTTGCACTTTAAAGGCCTTTGTGACCATTTCTCTACTCTCATTCATTTTCCGGGGGAAAAAAATTTAGTAATAATTACTTCACACTATTTCGTGGAGTAATTAAAACCAACAAAGCTAAAAATCTTTAAGTGTAACCAAGTCATGGTTTATGATGATGTGAGGTCAGGAGCTAGTGTTACTTCCCTTTACCGACACAGTTTTATTTTCTACGGTTGACTGACTTTGCACAAATCAGGTCTCAACAACAAATTTTGAACAATTAATTTTTTTTTAGTCTCCTCAAAGTATAACCAGCGAAGCACGGACCCATTAGTCTCGAGACCCTCACTTTCCATTAATAACACCGTTTCCATAGTTACACCTCCATTTCCGGTTATTGTTTTGCTTCGCTGAAGTAAAGGATCGTGAAATTACAGTTACTCACTCTGAAATCTTCTGGCTTGTGAACTGAATTTCGACAGTTGCTCCACACCGTGCAGTGACGTGTGTGTGCGTGCGCGCGTGCGTGTGCAGGATGGCTGACAGTAAAAATAATGACAGAAGCAGACGATCGAAACTCGCTAATCTCCCCTTTGCCAGCGTGTCGTCGGAACTAGATCGTCAAGGAGAGTCGCTGTGAGCTGTTGATGTTGATGTTGATGTGACGTGTGTTGTGAGTGCCCAGTGTCCTGTTGATTATCATCGTCATCATCATCATGAATACCAAAGGACGAGGGAGAGTACCCCCCCGGATGGGGACGCATTCTAACATGCTGGGGGTGTTGTCTCGTATTAAGGTGGACATGCCGATCGGCGGGGGTCGACCTGGTCGAGGATGGCGGCGACGTCAGGGCTCCAGCCGTTACAGCTTCCGGTCAAACGCTTCGCAGGATTCCTCCAAGGGCGTAAGTTGCTTCCTCTGATATTTCTTTGACTGACTCTGTGTATGTTGATTAACCAGTGCATCGTCTTCCTCGAACATTGTTTACATTTACATTTTATTTACATAAACATGATCAAGTGTTTGTTAAGAAAATATTTTGTTTAAATTAAACTAGAGGGCAACACAGTTTACAGGGTTATCACTGTCCCTCTGTCTGTTTGCTTGACAGCGATGGAGATTAAATTTTCTTCATAAACATACAGACACACACACAGAGACACACACACACACACAGACCCTTAGGACGAAGTATGTCGCCAATTAGAAGAGCAAAGGTTCGCCAGTTTCTTCACTTCCTGTGCACATGTTGCCCCACTGAGCCACTTCCTCTTGTCATTGTAAACACTCGCAGGACCACTTCCTTGTTGACAATGGCGATGTTGAGCAATTGTTGCACAGGTCGTGATGACAGTTGTCCCACTACACAGTCGAGTTCATTCTACTGTCACTAGTTTCATCAGCTGGTGGTATCCTTCACTATAGTCCTTACTAACAATCCAGGAGTGATTGTTTGGTCCTGATACAATCTTCATTTATGTCTGAGGGTATGAGAACAGTTGTTTATCCTTCTCCAACAAGGAATGAATGTTTTCAGCTGAACAAACATATCAAAACAATCTCTTATTTATTCTTAATGCGGTTTTTGTTTTACGTAAATCCCATTGGCTGCCCTGATTGAAAAATCTTGGTAATTCATAATAAAAACAAAACCTTGTACAATTTGTGATAAGAATTTCTGATTTATTAAACATCGGTAAAAGCCGCCCGTTGGTTTAACAGACGTTTCCATCATTATCACGTGACAGATAGGCCTGTGGAGGGTAAGTAGAGAGACTCGTTGTTGTTGATGCTGTTGACGTGGCTGGGCGTTTGAATACTGCGGTGGTTGTGTGGTTGAAAATATGTTTTCTAAAGTGTTTGTGTTTCTGGCTAACGATGTTCTGGCTGAGTGGATGTTGAAACTGTCACGTGGCGGTCACACTTACTGTCATCTTTAATATACATCGCAACAGACAAAACTAAGTACATACAGAAAAAAACTGATTCAAAAGCATTAAAACTGACCTTTTTGGACAGGAGCAGTGTACTAATAAAAATAATGCAACTGAGGTTACTGTGTGTAGCGGGCTTTATTTAAAGGATTGAAAATATTAACTTTTAATTAAAAGGTAAGTGATTTATGTCATTGATTTTAGGATTGATGCGTGTAGAGGAAGTACTTAACCCTGTTGCCAACTTTTAAAAGTGCCATAGTGAGCAACAAAAAAATAAATAAATAAATAAAAATATGATGGGATGACAGAAAACAGACTGATATAAATAAGAATACATGTCACACAATGTAATCTGGCAACAAATGCTAATTTCGTATAAAAAAAGGAAGAAAATGAACCCTCGTTTCATGCAATATTTTCATTTGATGCCGTCTCTCAACATATACGCGGTCCTATGTCACTAACACAGTGAGGGTTGACTGTTCTGGGTTCGGATCTCGTCTCGGGCACGATGTTATTTTTATGCACGTGACATTTGTTTACAGGGCTGGCTGTCTTTGGATAATAAAAATTTGATATCTTAAATAAAAGCATAACTGTCGCTTCTCGATCTCGGAAATCAGTCCTGCCTGAAGTATATTTGTTTGTTTGTGGTTGTCAATTCAGCCCTGAAGATGATGCATGAGAAAGTCTTTTTACAAATAACTCGAGTGACGAGTTGGTTGACTGTGTGCTGTGTTGATATTTCTATCAAGTGTTTGTTTTCTTCCATTTTGAGTCTTTCTTCTGCTTTTTTTATATAAATATTATAAGAAGTGTTTCTAAGCAGGGATACATTCTCATATTTTTCTTCTCTTTATATATATAATATGTCTTTTGGCTTAACATAAAGATTAGTGAGACTTTGTGTGATTTTGCGATTTAGTGAGTAAACATTTTAAAAATTAATTAATGAGTATCATAAACAAAGGGACAGTTTAAGTTCCTGAATGTTTGTTTACTTCAGAATCACGAGACTAAATTCCTGAATGTGAGTTTGTTTCTAAAGCAATAATTTTATTTAAGTGGCTTAACTCCTCAATGTTTTAAAAGTGAGGCATAAGCATGAACAATCTGAATTTTTGAGAGAGACAGACAAACAGACATCGTGTGTATGTGCCCGAGTGAGGGAGGGGTAAGCACGCTTGATTAAAAAAAAAAAGAAAAATATGCCATTTTCGAAGTCCAGAAGGTTTCTTCTTTTATATGTCCTTTGCTTCTTTATTTCTTCTTTTCATGCAATCGTCACCTCACCAAGAACTTCCCTTACTTTGTCTGGCGATTCCTGCTCAACATTTTTTTCTGACAGTGAGAAGTTAATGCCATGCCATATTTTCTCAAATAACAGTACATAGAAGATAAATATATTCTCACCCAAACTTTTTTAACAATAACTTGATTGTTGACCTTTGCGACAGTTCTACTGGGGGGTAAGTATATCTACCTATTGTGGGTGTGGGCAGCTTGTGAAGTCAGCTTTTGTTCTTCCAACTTTTGATGGTTTGAAAGTGAAGTGCTTCTCCTGATTGTCTGTGGTCATCGCTGACATCTGCAGTGGAAGCCAAGGTCCAGTTTGTCTGACAGTCATCGATGTGCATCCGTGCGCTTCTCCATCAGTCTATTCTCGCTTTTTCTCGCTCTTTCCGTTTTTCGTTAGTTGACTCTCCTTTTAAAAGTTCGTATCTGTATTTTATGTTTTACTTATTACAGATGGTTTATAGTTTCTTATTTATTGTGTGTTACTTATATTGTCGAGAACGTAATGTTAAGGTCCTTTGTTTAAAGTATTAACATATATCTGCTTTGGTTGAATAATTTCTACGTGACCCTGATGTAAAGATGCGCACTTTTGGGAGCCTTCGCTAAATGACTTCGTTATTATCAAAATGAGCCTTCTCTTGTCTGAGAACCCCTCAAAAAAAAAACACCAAACAAACAAAAAACAAACAAAACAAAACAAAACAAAAAACAAACAAACAAGCAAAAACCACACAAACAGACAAACGCCTGTTTGTGTTGAGAATAGTCGTTGTTTTACATAAAATCTGTTCACATCTTTGCGTCTGCCCCAAAATGCAAAGTGAATTTATCATTCACATAAAGTTAATTTTCTGAACTGTGGAACCTGTCTCGTTGACACTTTTCTACCAGTATAGTAGTACCGATGACTATCACTCACACAGTATGTTTAAATTTAAATAAATTCCATTTAAATGTGTATGAAATAGTCCCGGGAGGGGTCGCTCCTGGTAAAATCTAGAGGTCTAGCTTTTTGTTGCCTCCCTAGAAATCCCCGCACTCCCTGCGCCCCTTACAAAGCATCCATTGTTTCTTCTTGTCAAAAGAGTAAGGGTTAATTCTCTTTCATTATTTTATCTTTCCGTCTCATTCTGTTCTGTTAAAATTCGTGTTAGGGAATGTTGGGTTTGGAGGCCGGGTACATTTTTTCCCCAAACACAAAAAGACTCTTGTGTCTTTTCCATTTTTTATTCATTCTAGATAAATGTATACATTTGAGTCTTGAGTGTAAACAATGATTTGTTCTCTGCCTGCTATCCTGCTTCTTGTCTCTCAGTCTCGGCTGCTTTAAAGAAAAAGTGCCTATCTGTTTTCTTGCTCAGAAGCTGACTGGCATCTTTTCCGGATTCTTGTAGACTGCTGTCAGGAAGCTGGAACATCCCAGCATCATTGTAGTAAACATCAGACTTGAGGTGGCCACATTCGACTATTTCAGCCCTCTACCTGTCTACCAGACATGGCCAACGGTCTTTGCTGGCGGAGGTTTCTGAAGTTTGAAGTTTCTTTGTAACAAACATCTCTGGTAACACAGGCTGCTGGGAATGTAAACACCTGCCACCCGGAGGCAACATAGCTCGCGACAATCGGGTAGCACTAACAGCGGTGTTAGTGGTAATGGTAATTGCCTTAGTGGTGATGGTAATTGTGTTAGTAGTGATGGTAATTGCCTTAGTGGTAGCTTCAGGGTGTTAGTGCTAACATCAAGGTGATCTTTTGTCTGATGGAGATTA
The DNA here is from genome assembly GCA_004794325.1 of Pomacea maculata. Taxonomy (NCBI): domain Eukaryota; kingdom Metazoa; phylum Mollusca; class Gastropoda; order Architaenioglossa; family Ampullariidae; genus Pomacea; species Pomacea maculata. The sequence continues at coordinate 72,105 of SRHC01002963.1, read as the reverse complement.
AACATCACTCCTTCTCCCTTCACTTCTCTTCATCTCTTTTGTCTATCTATCTTCCTGCATCTCCATTTTAATGCATGTGTGTGTGTGTGTGTTTTATCGTGAACTTGAGCCAGAGATATAGAAGAAATCGAGAAAGGGTGTGTGAGAAACTGTCTCATTTGTCATGAAGCTATCTGACCTGTCTTTTATAAACTAATTATTCCTGTCCTCGGCTATGGCCAGCCAATATCAATAAAATAAAATAACGGGTATTTACGCCAGTAACACAGATCTGTTGCTCCCCCCTCCTCCTTGGTGTTCGTTTGATTCGTTGTTCATTCAGATAACTGTAGCAACCACCCGGATTTTATTGATGAGTGAAAACAAGTTGGAAACGCAAATATTTCTCCTCGTATTCTGAGAAAATCGATGAGAAACTCCTCACTTGTGTGTCTAAGAGAAAAAAACGGCGACGAAAAGTATCAGAAAAGATAACCCGGGTATGAGAGAGAAGGAGGAAAACAGAAATAAAAAGAGAAATAAAAAGAGAATTAGAAGAAATGATGGGAAGGAATGAAAGGAAATAAAACGAAAAACAAGACGATAAAGGAAGAAGAAAAGACCAGCGAAAATGAAAAGAAACAAACTAATGTAAGAGAAATAAAAACCGAGAAATAAATAAATAAAAACCGAGAAATAAATAAATAAAACCCGATAAATAAATATGAAGAATAAAGATTAGAAAAGTCGAGAAACGAGACCAAACAGTTCGTGTATCACTTGTGGAGGGGGTAGGGTGTATATGGGGGGCTTTGGGTGGTGTTAGGGTGAAGGACAGAGCTTACAAAGATCTGAGAGTTATCAGCCTTGGTATGCTGACGTAGTGACGTAGTGACGGTAACGGCTTATCATACGGGGACTTCCCCCTTGCCCAGCATGCGAGCACGTGATTGGCTTGCTCCTGTCGTTGGCTCGCTGCCAGACGGCGCTGCGCTCTCCAGGCGGAACTGAGAGGATAACAGTGATTAGTGGAGCGTGCAGAGTGAAACACAATAGCAGACAGGAAGTGCCGGTCACGTGGCCTCTGAGCCATTTCACACATGTAGTCTGTGGTCTCCATTCTTAAATCTTATATTTTCTCAGAATATCTATCAGCTATAAGCATAATAGTTTAAAATTAAAGATGTCATAAATTTCCACTAATCATTTTATTGAAATTTACTTCTTTTAATTGATATAGTTTTTGTCATCTGGCGTAGATGAATTAACGAACAATTTCTATTGAAGCCAACATATTGAAATTTACCTACACACTTGCGATGTTTACCTACAGGTGTCCTTTGCTAATAATCACAATCTCATATTAATTTTAAGTCTTGCCGTAATAAAGAATATTCTTTCTCTCACGTCCTCCATCATCTAGCCATCCCTCTCTCGTTCTCTTGCTCTTTATCTCACATTTTTATTTCAACTTTATTACGATTATCCCATGAACAGCCATAAGACTGCGAGTGGATTTCCGAAAATTAAGATATTTTTGGATAAATTTACAGTTTATAAGGACAAATCGAGTGGGTCATTAAAAATATTTTATGTGCAAACGACGCAGAAGAAAGTGTGTCAGCACCTTGTTTCCTTGGCAATATGTCAGACGATAAGAGATGTTACATCGTTGGTGATAATGGACTCCAGGGCCGTGTTCATGACTCTAGGTAAAGCTATATAGGTAAAGATATCTTTACCTATAAAATTAATTTTGACCGCGGCTAAAGGAGGAAGTGTCATAAATACTTTGTAAAGTATCCAATGTCTTTACACTAAAGTTATAGCAAACTGTATTCATGTGAAAGACGAGACTCCCCCCTCCCACTTGTCTAAACTGTTATGTTTATTCTTTTAAAATACTAGTTCTAGTTAACTGTGTTCTTTCAGGATGCTTTTTGCTTGAAAGTAATCCTAAAGAATTCTAAATTCTCTCTTTCTCTTCCTAATACTTCCTATTTCCCATCCCTTTTATGTGTACACTTAGCGCAAAACAAAAGAGTGATTATGAAAGAAAAACCACTTGAGCCCGGGCACCCCTGTACTACCGGGAATCCCTTACTGTCGGTGCGCCGAGTGCTCCCCGGGAGGGGCCATGATATCACGAGACAGGGGGTTTCTAGAACACAGTAAACCACACAGATGTCATATATCAACAGAGAGCTGATACACAGGGTATCACCCATGGGGATAGGTCACTGGGCTCGGGGGCTGGCGCCACTCCAGTATTTAAAGGGGGGAGGGCCTGATAAATTGCCTCCACAATCAGAAATGCTGGCAACGAGCTGGCAATTCCCAGAATGCAATAGGAAACGGAGGAAGAAGCAGGCACAGGCTTGGTGGGAGTGTGGCCGGAAGTTTTCAGAACTGTATCGAGGACCATACTGACATCGGGAATGTTTCCTGACAAGATGCACGTTGAGTTTAATCGTTGAACAAAATTCCGACAGTCGTTGGACAGGACACTGCCATGCCATGTCTGCTCGATGACAGCAGAGTTCTCTCACTTTTTAGTAGAACAACGTGGAGATCGGTTTCGGTTGTTGGTTTCTGAGGGACAGACCGTTGGCAAGACGAGTGTAATAGCATCTTGTCTTCCTGCAAACGGTGTCTACAGGTCATAGGTGTTGTTAACTGAGCGTTCAGACAGTCGTTCACCATTCAGTGCACTAAAGAACAATACTTCTTTAAAGAAATTTCATTGAGAAAACTGACGAAAATTTCTACTGGTCATAATTTTTTTAGGTTTTATTTATTGCTGTATCTGAATTCCTCCGACAAAGAAAAGGTAGCTAAAGAAATGTTAGTATCTTGTAAGGCTATTTAAGAGAACATTAATAAAATAATTGAGGCTTAAATAATGCTTATTCTAGCTTTTGTCAGTATTTTGTGTGCAATCTTCGGCTGCTTACATTGGTCGACCGCTGTGATGTAAAGCTTGTGTCCTGTATTTCTCATCCTGTGCATCTATGAACCGAGACACATTCAAGTCTCAAAGATACAAATGATGTGAAGTCGCATCCCAGGATTATTATACATGTTAACTGAAACCGTGTGTGCCAGTTGAGGATGTGATGCTTGACTAAACAACCTCCTGTCAATAACTGTTTACTGATTGACATAAAGGAGCAATGTCTTCGTTTATTTTACTGAGTGATAATGGGTTGGAAAAAAACACAGAAATAAAGGCTCTTCCACACTGAAGTAAAATTCTGCGATTTTAGTGAAACAGGAATTTGTATAAAGGTGTTAGACAGATCCGGATAAATGTTTGCGGCTTGGAAAGGTGTAAAATCTGGAAGACTACAGGGACAACCAAATGCCAGAGGAAAGCTAGGTCGAGCTTCCATGAAGGGACTGTCTCTAGCTCTGGTGTGTGGCAGGAGGATAGACAGAGAGAAAAATAAGAGCCCCCCTGTTCCGTTGCAGTTCGCCGATGTGGAGGAGGAGTTTCTTCATGCTGCGGAGTTTGGCGACATCCCAACGGTCCGTCGTCTGCTCAACGAGTTCTCCGACCTCAACGTCGACTGCATCGATGCCCTGGGCCGCACGGCGCTGCGATTGGCTGTCAAGAATGAGCATCTTGAGGTAGGTCACGTGACATTGTCATTTCTGTTTCTTCTCGTTGTTTTTTCTGCCCCTTTGTGAGTCTCTTCCTGTCTGCTTGTCTCTCTATATTTATCTGCCTTTGTTTCCCTCTGTGTGTATGCGTGCGTGGTTGTGCAGGTTTATGGACTTGAGTCACGTGATCTTGCAATATTGTTACTCGTTTGTTGACAAGCATTTGAATGGTGAGCTTGCTCTCGACATTAAGCAGGTTTACAAGAGTTTTCTCCTTCATTTTAGCCAGCTTGTAACCACTTAAAGACGACTGAAAGGGGTTACAACATTAATATCTGCAGGACTTCGATTAATTCAACTACCATTTGTATCTGAATTTTAACACACAACCGTTGTTGTGTACAAAACATGTTATACACAACTTTTTAGAATAAGACATCTTTTTCCGCGTCAGGCAATAATGCTAAAAATAACAGAGAACACGTCACGTGATAGCATGTTGGAAAAAAAATGTCAGGGTCCTTTTTTTCCATGTCAGAATGTAAACACACAAAGCCACCCCGAAATGCCACGCCCTGCTGCCATCGACAGGTGACCCGGATGAGCCAGACACTGGGCTCGTGCAAGACCTCCCTTGCCATTCATGGCAGTCGGTCTGCAAGGTTCAGTCGATTATTGCCGCCAGAATTTTTTTTTTCAAATTAAAAAAACTGTGCCAGGTGATAACACCTGCTTCTGTAGCTGTCTCCTGGCTGTAAATCTCTGGCACTGAATGTGGACCAGATCCTCACTTCGCCATCTTGAGGACAAAGCACACACCACGCAGCTTGTTAGTCTGTTGGGACCCATCATGGGGTTCAAATTTCTGGGTAGCATTAGTCGAAGAACTCATGAAATGCGAGAGAAAAAAAAAAGAATGAAGGTGAAGGTGTTTCCTGTACTGGTTTTAATTAGTGTAAATGAGGGTGAGTGTTTAGCCTATACATTACCGCAGACCTTGGCACCAACAGACTTGGCTTGAACTCAGACTCGTTATTTATTTTTTGATAAGCAGGAGAGACACTTTCAGCAGTTATTTAGTCTATAAAACTCGTTTAACAAGCAGGAAAGGAAGATAACTTTTACTATGCTCGTGCACAGTTGTCCACCCCACAAAACAATTTGCTTACAACATACTTGTCGGAAATAGAAGATAAATAAGCCTTGTTTGAAGTAGCCGACATAAATCAAGCTTTAAATCCCTCTCTTTTCATGTCTTTCGTTTTAAAGAGATATTTCAAAAACTAGAGAATAAGCGACATTTAAAAGTAAACAATCCTGTTTACGTCAACATATCTTGCTATGTCCTCGATACTTCTCTATTAGGTAAGCAGATAAAATAGCAATAACCTGAAAAACGCAATGGACTATTCTTCTGGCTGTCCGTAAACAACATTTTACAACCCTGGCTTGCAGCCTGATAGCAGTGAAACACATTCCTCTCCTGTACTTAATCTCTCTGTCATCTTGATATTCTTGAACACGTGACTCTTCGTATCTCTGCACACTCCCATTAATGTTCAGACGTGCCAGAGAAAAAAAATCTGCATACTTATATATTTATATATAACATGACCGATGCTCCCCGTAGTAGAGGAAGTAAAGTTCTAAGCACCACATGAGAGGGTCTGGTTCAGATCTCGTCTCGGGACGCTCTTTTTATCTGCCTTGCGAAATCCCTACAAGATTGAAGCACTTTCCTAATAAATCAACCCACTGAACTCTGATCTTTTTAGCGTAAGACCTTCGACCTTTAAACGAGTAGGTCAAGTACAACCAATAGGTATGTCAACCAAACTGTTTACTCAGTCAAATGTCAAAAACTATGACAGATCGAATGTTGATGTTTCCTGGGTACATAATCAGTATTTTCCTACAAGATATAAACATTTAATTTGTACGGACACTCACTTCTTCTGGCTTCTGTGGTCACGTGACATTGTTTCAACAAATCTTCAAGAACAATACCAGTCTGGCATCAGAAATACCAAAAACTTTATATTTTCACAATTTTGCCCACTTCTGGAAACTTCGTCAATTTTCCAAATCGGCACTTCATGATTAATTGTTGTAATTGTTGTTATTATTGTGGTGTTTACACCATCGTATTCACATGAATACAAACAACAACGCAAATAAAAACAATGTTGATTTTAAATATCAGTCGCTGTAAATATTTTCCTAATGACTGCACTGGAACGCGGGCGTCTCCTAGCAACGGTAAACCTGACATTATAGACTGTCACGAAAGTGGTCATGTGACCTAAGTAAAATGTTATCCGCGAGCTGGTCCTGACCTTCCATATTCCTCTTGACTTTTTTGTCTGAATTAATTGCTAGAGGCATCTAGTTAGCCTCATTATTCTCGGCTAAACAGCGATTGCCAGTCTGCGCCGCCAGATGGCTCTGTGCACAAATAAGATCGTGGAAAATAGAAAAGTATGAGAGGAAAAGATTTCTTTGTTCAGCGCTTAAAAGTTGACAGGTCCATCATGGTTCAGATAAGCAGGCGGCTTGCTAAAAGCTTCGTGAGGAGTCTGAGATAGTGTTCTTCCTCCTACGATCTTTCTCTCCGCTCATCTTATCCGAATAACAGACAGGAAATGTTTTGTAAAAAAAATTTTATGACTAAGCTCACACTGCTGTAGTCTAGACTTGCTGAAATCTGTCCAACAGGTCTTGTATCATTTTTTAAACACTTTTATGTGAAAAATAATTATGGCAGATTTTACTTTATTTACCAGGTTCCACATTTCAACATTCAAACAGATGTTGACTATATTGATATTTCCCTATGGCACGAAATGAGTGTGTGGGGGAGGGCACGAGTGTCAGTGACCTGTAATGACCCGCACACTTGAATATTTATCATACCTTTATCAAGCGCCGCGCTCATCAAAGCAAACACAAACAGAATCAATCTCCTTTGGAGATACAGTCTGTGAAGATGAAGCATTTCCTTCCTTGAACACACTAATTAGTTAATACCGGGGGCAGGATACTACTCTCCAGTGTTGTCGACACGTGCGGCATCAAAGGGTTCGATGTTTGTCACGTGACCTCAGACAGGACTGAACCTCGATAGAAGACTCGGTTTCTGAAAGTGTAAAATAAAATGTACAAGATGCTTATAACCGGCTTACAGTTTTCTTATTTTTGTCCAGAAAACCTTTAAGATTTGTTTTTAGGTTTTGGTTTTCTTTATTGTAAAACATGGCGGCAACTTAATGTGATTTGAAGACGTGGACATAAATATTGGTGGATGGGGAGGACAAGGAATCGCCACACACCTGGCTTGAGGAGGACAACAATGACTTCGCATATTTGTGTGTAGGATAATGGCAGACAGTAAACTACCGGAGATAAAGAAGAGAATCGATGTAACAATCCGGTAACTCCTCATTCTTTATCGTCACCTGACCCACCCGCGCTTTGCTAGGCAACCAGGTAAACAGCCTGTCAACTCCGTTGTCATAGGAACTGATCGATGACCGCGGCAGCCTCGCTCACAACGCCAGGCCCTAACTGCTGGTTAATTACTGGACAATTAGACATTGGGTCGTGATTGCTCTGCATGCACAGGGCTTGAGGACGATGTCACGTGACCGGCTAAGACAATGCTGGAGCAGCCTCTAGTTTAGGTGGACACGACACTCCAGTCATGGAGTAGCTGACTTCACGCCCATAAAACAATGAATAATTCATAGTTAGAGCTATAAAACTGTTGACACATTTCTCTCGCTTTTTCTGTCACAGGAACACACATTTATATGCGGGTATGTATACCCCACATCAACACACACACACACGTTGTCTCTCTCACTTTCACACACACACACACACGCATGTGAGAAAAGTAGATAAAGAAAAACGTGGACACGCTTGGTCACAAAATAAAATGTTTTTTTCTTAATGAATATGGGTGCGACATGTTTATGCCAGCCCCTCATTACCGTTCCCCCTTTAAACGGGTGCAGCGGGTAGCGCCTGTCAAGAACGCAGTGAAGTTCGGGTGTCCTGGGTTCGGCTCTCGTCTCGGGCACGCTGTTTTTTCTCTGCAAGTGGCATCTGTTTACAGGTCTGGCTGCTTTGCTATGATATAACCTTAGTTGCTGGCTCGGCATAAAACATCCGTCCTCCCACACATCCTTCTTTAACAGGCGCTAATCACCACATCCCAGCTCCCCAGCTTATTTATTATCTAAACTGTACCCATGGTTTTGTTTATAAACAATGGATTATATTGTAAATTATTTTTGTCTTGTGCAGCACTCACTGTAATCACTTAACTAAACAACATCGCCACTAATTACAGGCAGCTCATTTTTATTGTTAACATTTAAAACGATTGTGTTAACAGTAAGCAAAACATTTAAAACTCATTTTCAAAACAGAAGCTTAAAGCGGATGTACAAGAACTATTTTCAATTTGTTAAGTTATTTGTCAAACACGATAGTCGGGTATAGTCGGTAGGAAAATCGAATAAACTCTCTAATTAATTCACTGATTCGTATTCACAACAGAGAATTGTAGCAGTCTCTTAGCTGCTGCAGTTTGTGTTTACAGAACTGAATGAACTGTTTTGTTTACACAAAGTCGGTACACGCAAACTCAAAGTGCAATTGTTTAAAATCTTATTCCTCGTAAACATGCCATTGTCAACAAAATCAGCCACAAGACAGGAAAAGGAAAGAAACTAACTCAACATTTCAATAATGAGGCTCGTCACAAGGCGAGGGGAGGACGAGGAAGACAATGTTTTCGATGAATACATGATGTATCCACAAGGAGATGACATCGTCCATCAGATGGAGTGGCTGAGGTATGAACAGGAAATTGCCCCAGGTGCGAAGTTGATTTTCAACAGACACTGATTGTTTTCATCTCATTGTGGGTTAAAGCAGGTGCAGCAAGAGACAATAGTGAGGCCTTCACTACATTCATGCTACAGTCTGTCTGCCATCATCGCCATTGCCATCCAGACATTTGTTTATCCATGCGGGGTCGGAAGTTGAAAGTTTTCCCACAGCTTACTTGTCAATATAACACACACACACGCACGAACACACAACACACACATGAACACACCTGACAAAAGAGATTGTAGCTCATGTTTCACCATTGAACCCATGAAATAGGATGAAAGAAAAGCTTTTTATTGCAGTCATCACGCATGAGAGGTGGACACTGAGTTACCTGCGGGCTTTTATTGTTTTTTAATATCTTTCTGACTTCTGCCTGGCTATCAATTGTGTCCCTTACATTTGCAAACATCGTGTTTTATAACTGTGTTTGAACTAAACAGTGTGTTTACACTGCTGTAAACTCCTATTCACTCTTTCATCTTCTGGCTTTCATTTTTTTGGAAAGCGTTGGTAAACAGGAAGATGAGGATAATGTGGCAGGAGAGTGTGTGTGTTCAGGAGAGATATAATAGAGTGAGCAATGATGTGGTATTGTTTTTTTATAATAAAATATTTGAACTGATTCATACTTTAACGGACAAACTTATCAATCTCTCAAATTTGTTAATGTTTGTAGCTTGATGCGTTATGAAACTGAAATTTCCTGGCTAGTACCAATCTGAACATTGTAAGTGTTAGTGGGTACCTCATGTTTAATTAATTAACACAGACGAACAAACTAGCAGAAGTAAAGGGTCGGACCCAGCCTTCCGATACCCTGCTCTGCACCCGTTGAACCACTCATACAGCTGACTTGCCCTCGACCACCCATGCCAGTAAAGGTTTATACGAGTACAACTTTATTTTATAATAAATAGTTTCGTAACTGTTTGTTATATTTTAATGTATTCATCTTGTGGACGTGTCCCAGATCGTGGAGGTGCTCCTGGACCGCTCAAGCCAGCATCACATCCACGAGGCCGTGCTGCAGGCCATCAGCGCGGGTCACATCCAGATCGCCGAGACCATCCTCAAGCACCGCCGCTACCTGGAGCTGTGGAAGGAGCGCCGGAAGCTGGGGGACACGGATGGCTTCTACAAAACTGCCTACGCCGAGTCGCAGTTCTCTCCCGACATCACCCCGCTCATCCTGGCCGCCCAGAAAAACCAGTACGAGATTGTGCAGGTGTGTGTCTAGAGCATTCATGATTCTCATTTATCCACTGGAATTTTATTTTATCTCTGTGACCGTAGTTATAAAGCAGGGGCAGTGTTTATGAAGGGAAAGGAAGTTGTTGCCATCCCAGATATAGACGATAAAAATAATGACAACCATATCCTGTGCCGGAACACATCACTGACGACGCGCATGCGCTGAATTGAGGAATGCACTCGTTTTATTCCTTTTCCATTCTGGCATTTCGTTCTAAAGCTACAGTTGTTGTTATTTTGTTGCTTTACCGGAAGAAATCTGAGATGTTTTGTTCACAAATGTCAAAACAGATAAAATCAGTACAGTGTAAATAAGGGTAGGACTCGGGGAAATTCTATTATATTTAATATAAACCTTTCTGCTCATAAACTCCACCAAAAAAAAATTTTTTTTATAATCGATACAATATGGCTGTGACTATAAGCGTATCTGTATGGCGAGCAGTAAAGCGACGACTAAAAGTAAACTACAAACAACATTATTCGTCTCAATGTGATTCTCTTCAAGAGAAAATGAACATTTCCAGGAAGACCTTTGTGTGTGAAGACCTTTCCAGCCCCCAGACTGCAGTAGACAGTTGTCAACACAAGTAAAAGTACTTGTTGAATTTGTGGAGAAAAAACTACAGGAGATATTAAATACTGAACCTTTCAATAAAAACGCCAGGGACTTACAAATAAAAATATAAACAATAATGTAAAATTGGAGAGTATAAATACGATTAATGAAGAATGAATTAGCACTAATAAAACTGCATTACAAATCACAAATAGTTGTTTCTTACCTTAGGTACACAACTTCAAAATTTAGTACACTTAGGATTATTCCTTAATCAGAACGGAAAAAGTGGAATTAGTGATATCTACTAGGTCTAGAGAGGGTGTCCTCACTGTGGAGAAAAGACGATTTCCTTGATTTTCCTACTTTATCCACCCGTAACGAGCTACCCTTCCTTCGCGACTACAGTCCAGTGGTGAAGAGGGTCTGAGATAAAATAACGGACATAGTCCACGATTGGGTGTGGAAATCACATCCAGAGACAAACAAGACACCTGCCCTTGAGTTTTCATCGGGGTAACTAAATTACCATCATTTAATAATGTTGATCCTAGATGTTCTTTCTTCTGTCCTTTCCTGTCTTTATTGTCTGACCACTGGAGATGATTTCATGAAAATATCCGCAGGGATAGTTGTTGAATTCCTGCCAAATGACTCTACAGTTTTTAATTGCAATTATCTAGCGAAGATTAAATTAAATTTTAATTAACGTCTTTCCCGTCATCCTCGAGCATTACTCCTGATGATCTGTTCTGACTCCAGATACACCGTTCACCCCGAGTACTGCTGAGTTCAGTTCCAATCTCACATTTTTAAAATGTCGTTTTTCTAGCTGCTGCTCCTGCGTGGAGAAACGATCCAGAAGCCTCACAAGTTTTCCTGCGGCTGCCAGGAATGTAGAAACAAAGTGAAGTTTGACCAGCTCCGACTGGCCAAGTACAGACTCAACGCCTTCAGGGGTCTGGCCAGTGAAGCCTACATCTCCCTGTCCAGCAAGGATCCCATCCTGTCGGCCTTTGAACTCGGAGCCGAGCTGAAACGATTGTCAAGAGTGGAGAAGCATTTCAAGGTTACCATTCATCTGTCATTTTAGTTTGTGTGTGGTTCATTATTGCATTTACATGTATGGTTGTTTGTTCCTTTATTCCACTTTGATATTTAACGTATCTGGCCGTCGTTGTTTGTGCTTATGTGTGTAAAGGGTTGTAAATGAGGATGTTGCAATCTGTAAGTGCTAGAAATATGTTGGTTTTCTAACTTTTCTTTAAGAGTTTTTACACCCTGACTAAATTTTCTGTGGTAAAATGTGCAGAGGGAGTACCGTGACTTGGCCGAGCAGCTCAGCGACTACACGGTGAAGTTGTTGGACCGAGTGAGGACACAGAAGGAGCTGGAGATGGTCCTCAACAAGACCGGCAAAGCCAACGATGAAAAATACGAAGGTCTCGCCCGCTTCCAGCTCGCCCTCAAGTACAAGGAAAAGAAGGTAAACGGTGGACTCAAGTGCTGGGGACTTCACAAACAAACAAACAAACAAACAAACAAACAAACAAACAAACAAACAAACAAACAAAAAACAAACAAACATGTGCTTAGCCTAAACATTATTATAGCGCATGCGGGCTGTCATATCCTCTATGTCATGAGAAGGAGGCTCATACTTTTGTTCATGACCAAACTGAATAATTTTTCCTTTCCTTCTTTCTTTCCGAACTATTCTGTCACGTTGCGTGGGATCGAACCATGTGTTTGTGCGAAAGAAAAACCCACAGACGGCTGTTACACGTTGCAGTTCGTGGCGCACGCTAGCTGTCAACAGCGCGTGGTGCGCACGTGGTACTCGGGTATGGGCAAGCTACAGAGAGCCGGGTGGATGAAGCGGTCTGCAATGACGTCACTGTTTATTCTCTGCTACCCGTTCCTTGTTTTGCTTCATCTGGTAGCTCCAGGCTCCAAGGTTAGTAACAGCCAACCTTTTGCTTTTGCTCTGTTTCCATGGATACATTAATATTTTTAATATCCGAATATTTTCCCTTCAAAAGATTCCTTTATCATGAGTACAATGTACAACTTCCTTTCTCACTTATTTTTAATGTTCCTACTTCAAGTATTGTGGAGGCTACACCCTTTAACCTTTTACATCAACCTAACCTCGGATCCTCTTGTTTCTGTTTTTCTGCAGTTTTCCAAAACACTGCAACTTCCGGTGATAAAGTTCGTCTCTCACGCCATGTCTTTTACGATCTTCCTCGTCCTCATCGTCCTGGTCACTGTGGAGTCCTCGGCCAGCGTCAGCAGCGAGCGGAACATGTCCAGCCAGTACCGGGATGCCTACAAGAAGTATCAGGTCTTGTACAACGATTACGTCAGAGTCACAAACAACAAGTCGGCCCTCCTTGGACCGGACTTCCCGCTGCGACCCAGCATGCCCACTGCCACGGAGATCATGATGAGCCTTTGGATCCTGGGGATGGTCTTTCAAGAGTGTAACCAGATCTTTGTGGCGGGGGCAGTCGACCACATGATGAACCTCTTCAACCTCTTGGATTACATGCTGCTCAGTGTCTACACCTCCGTCTTTTCTCTGCGGTTTTGGACTATGTTCAAGGTAAGAAATGCTTTCACACCACTCCACGACAAAACATCCAATTATTTTCACAATAATTTAATCAACAGTTCTTGCAAAGAGCAGTTTTGTTGAACTGTCAAAGTAAAGGTAAGGTTATTATCAGCTGACTGATGGTCAGTCGATGGTCAGTTGATGCACCAAAAGGACGTCAAACAGTCTGTTCGCGATACTTTGTTGCAGTTTCACGAGGGCATCGCCGCGCTGACGGCGTTCAACGAAACGACGACGCCACTGAACGACACCTCCATCGAACACTCCATCTACTGGCTCAACGCAGGTAAGGCCAAAGTCGAACCTTGAGTCCATGAGGTTTACAAATAATGGTAGCCGAACCTGCAACAAATGTATCCCAGAATGTAATTTTTATTCTACTTTGTCTTTCTCGCAGATCGAATGAAGTGGAACAAGTGGGACCCCATCAACACGGCGGAAGGCATGTTTGCAATTGCCAACATCCTTAGTTTCTCAAGAATCTCATACCTCCTACCCGCCAATGAATATCTTGGACCTCTTCAGATCTCTTTGGGAAGAATGTTAAAGGTTTGTTTACTAAAATATAACCAAACAGTATCGTGTACTCTCTTTAGAATTGATCTTATGTTTTGCCATTTCTCTCCTGGAACATTCGCTCCTCGTGATGGAGTATCGCTATTTTGTCCTATCAGGATATCATGAAGTTCATGGCACTGTTCACTATGGTCATCTTGGCATTCATGGTGGGTCTGCACAACCTGTTTTGGTACTACAGTGAACGCGATGACATCGAAGTGCAATACGAAGGGAGACCAGAAGCTCAGAATGTAAAAGCTTCGTCGAGTTTTGGAGGGTAAGGATTCCCCAGATTTACGATCCCCATCTTTATCCATTGAAGTTTTAGGTTTAGATTATCTTGTTTTGATTCACTCTCAGATTGATAAATATTTACTTCAGCTTCGCTGTTCAAAGTGATGGTCATGAATAAGAATAACCGCAGGAGTTCATAGGAGCACACACATGCAGTTAGCACAATACAACAAATCATTCTTATAATATTTAATAATAAATCAAAATATTGTTTACACACAGCGAGGTCCTATTATAACACGTTAGTCGCAGAGGGGTTAATCAAGTCACGAGGTAGTGTTGTGTTCTCAGGGTGATGGCGACTTTCCGGACAGTGTTCTGGTCACTCTTCGGACGAGGAGAACCGGATGCCGTGCAGCTGGGCAACTACAACAACAGCTTGACGGAGGACATCGGGTACATCATCTACGGCGTGTACAACATTGTCATGGTTACCGTCCTGATCAACATGCTCATTGCCATGATGACGAGGTCCTTTACCAACATAGCGGTAAGGTTTCGTAACACACTCGTGTAGCTTTCGTTACATTCCCTGATACATCTTCATGCTGAACCCCTTTAAGAACTGCAATTTTGATTCCATTTTAATAAATCAATTAAGAAATATAACAACATTAAAAAATCGTTATTAAAAGCATCTCTTAAAATGTTTAGAATCTTATTACAGCTGGGGTTAGGGTCCTGTTCAGAAGAGCGTTTAGTAGCGAATGGCTCTCATTTTGCATCCAATGCCTTTCAGGAAGACTCGGACGTGGAATGGAAGTTTGCCCGCAGTCTTCTCTACATGGAGTACATCGCAGAGGGAGGTACACTTCCCCCTCCCCTGAACATCATCGGGGCACCAAAGGCGGTCCTGCGGGCGTTGTTGTGTCGCTGCGACTGTAAAGGTGATGGTGAAGGTGACCAAGGACAGCCGGACACCAACGGCACGCGAGAACAACGCAATGTCATTCCCTTGGACGAAACAGCTGCTTCACGGGAAGGACTCTCGTTGGAGGAAAGCTCTGGGGTAAGTCTGACTTTCCTACAGGTGCCAGCCATACAGGTGCTAGAGGTGTTCACAGCCAGCAAATGTTGTCCTCAACTGTAAATTTACATTTTGGTGTAAACGTAGAAAGCTCGGCTTGAAAGCAGGCAACAGTTTCAGGACCTGATCCGGGTAAAGATCACAGTTCACTATCCTTAAGCCAATAGGCTGAGGGTCTTTGCCTTTTAATTTACAGTGTTTGGACCTTGAATTTATATTCAAAAGTACCTTGTAAACAATAACAGTGTTTATTTCTGTCCAGAGGGCTAATCCAGTAGAGATCTCAGCAGTAGACATATACGAAGGGAACTTGAAGAACGGAGTAACAGAGTCGCCGAGGCATGTCCTGGTCCCACTGGACAGCTCCGAGGAAGAACTGACTTACGAGAAGACAATGCAAAGAATAATACAGCGCTACATCTTCGACATTCAAAGAGAAGCGGAAGTAACGGAAGGTCAGTAATTTACACTTTTGACACAACTATTACAGACAAGTAAATTTAGAAAAAAATACGAATTTCCTTCTGAGATTTATTGAGCGATAATGTGGTGGAGCAGGAGTGCACCTCCTATAATAGGTTCACGAGGGAAGGTCCAATAGTCTTGTGATCAAAGTGGGATGAAATTTGCATTGCTAATATTTTCAGAGTCGTAAACGATGAATGTTGAATTTTTTTCTATTTTTTTTTCACAGATGACTTTGAGGAGATCAAGCAAGATATTCTCAGTTTTCGTTTCGAGGTGATGAACTTGTGGAAAACAAGAGAGGCTCTTCAAGACGAAATCTCTGCAAACATCAAGACAATCCTTCAGTGCATAAACAACGGTTCTCTGTCTAATCCAATGAAAAGACGCGTTCTGTCGGAAAACACAGTTATTTCTGAGGAGGAATCCTGAAACAGTTATCTACGCTTCCGTTCTTCGTTATTGTTCTTTGATATATTCTCTGATGATGCACACTTCGTTCCATTTGTACATACTTGTTAAAAAATGAAACTAATTATGCAACGTGCTCTTCACTTATTTTAAGATGCAAACACTTGCACGTCATGTAAATCTTGTCTTACTACCTCCGAATTAGTTGTAGCCGCTCGCAGTGTATTTTGATTTGTGATAAACAGCAATACTCACTTCCGATCTGCAGGTTCAGAATAATAAAGTCCGTGCGTGCACAGAGTTCTTATCTTGTCCTAATTACTCTCTTATTTTTACACACTCTGAGTGTAACCTCCACGTAATCATCACGTAATTACCACGTATTCGCCACGTAATCACTATGTACACTCCACGTAACCATCACTTACCCCTTCATAATCTCACTCCTCGTTTCCCGTGGAATTTGTTCTCTTATCATCGTCTTCCTCCTCTTCGTTTACGTCTCCGAGCCTCTCACTGCAGCTGCTGTGCCCTGTTCTGCCAAGGATAAAGGTCTTGGAGAACGCCATCTTGAGGATCTCCGATAGCTCCTTGGCCGATTGACCTTTCGACTCCATCATTTCTACAAGTTCGGCTTTGGTGCAAGTGATAGTTTGACGAAGAACGTTTGCATCATCTGCAAAGACACGAGAGGTAGAGCTACAATGATGGCACATCACGTGCAAGTGACGTATACCACGAGAACTGCGCATGGGCAAAGCTTGCTATGGTTACAAGTGTAACGATTGACACACAAGATATGCACGTTCACAAAGCTATTTTTGCCAGATGTAATGTATACATTAATGTAATGTAATGAGATCTCCAGCATACACATGCGCAAAACCTGTTTCGGTTACCGGATGTAGCATTGACACAAGGTCTAAACATGCGCATAGCGCTGTCTACAGACCTGCCCCGACCTCCATTTCTCGCTGTATGTCAAAGATGTAGCGATGGACAAGGATTTGTATGGTGTCCTGCAACAAATTCACAATTTTGGAAATATAGTTTGCTTCCAGGCAACAAAAGCTTCGCATATCTGCTCACAACAAACAGAAATGATGAAATTAAACTCTAGATTGTATACTTTGTCCTTAATTTAATTTTATGTGGGGTGGGTAACTTCACCAAAGACGTTATCTTTTCTCCCCCGTACTAAGTATTCAGTCAGTAGAGCCTTGGAGTTCGAGATACCAATTATCTCATCCTTTCAAAGAATGGGTGTTGTGGTGAAGGTTTCTGCTGATGATGTGAAATATCTGTTGACATCCTCAGAATAGCACGTGGTGCAATTAACAGCCATACAAAGCTTGTCGCTAGTCAACAACCTCATCACAACAGGAGGGAAGCCATTCTGACAGCAAGTGTCTCCTCACCTTGTATATTCTGTCGCTGACACTTGCCGAGTGTGAGGACTGACTGAGTTCACTGAAGTCCAGTCCACTCTCTTTACTCATTGCTTGAATCTGCACAAACAGCGAACCACGTGACATGGCTGACACACCAAACATTCAGTGGATAAAAATAATTTATTTCCACACATCGCGCCCCGCACGTGTACTTCACTGACGTCACTCAGCACCTACATTAGTGATATCATTCAAGGTATGCCTAAGAAATTTACATCTTCAATGACGTTATTACAGTGAAGAATTTACGTCTTCTGTAACGTCATCGAAACGTGCATACATATTGCGTCTGTGATGACGTCGTTAAAACGTGATTAAGTTGCGTCTGTGATGACGTCATCAAAATAAAATAAAAATTACGTCTTGGGTGATGTTGTAGTACGCGAGTCGTCTTTCCCTTGGCGCGGGCTTGACTGGAGACTCTTGGGTGCCCGCTGGGGGGCGCCGCGCGCACTGGACCAGCCAATGGATGAAGTCGCGCAATAGCTCCAGTAAGTTCAAAGGTACCGGAAGTACACGGCCAGGGGAGATAAACTCCATGTACAGTAGGGTGCGTGCAAACTTCCACTCACAGTCCACATCCCACTGAAAGCATTACATCACAACTTTAAGAACAAACAAGAGATAAAGAAAAGTTAAAGAAAAAGTAAGCTCACTAGGAAATAAATTATGGGTAACGATCACAAGAAAAAAGTCCTAAATAAAATTTAAATACAAAATTCAGGAATTAATTTCAAAGGGAGACAACTCACGAGTGTTTTCTCAAACGAGCGCGCCATCATGGCGATGAGCAGGTTGAAGAGGACGAGGATGATAGCGATGTGGTAGACGGCGGCTATGACGTTACCTGTGTCTTTGGCTACCTGTCCTGTTTCGTAGTACTCGTCAGGTGAGTCCAGCGCGTCCAGCTCACCCCTTCCGTAGATCCACCAAAACACCGTCCGAAAGGTGGCTAGGAAGCTGAGCAACCAATGTATTTCAATGCCTCATCAGACACCTATCATTACGTACTCTCATTTTAAGTATCATGAGGATTCTGTGTAACTATGCACAGCGGTATACTACACCTTAACCTGACCCCACTAAAAGCTTTATCATTAACAAACACCGTAAACAAACGTCAAAAATCATTACAGGTGAAAATTGTGCGAATCAGATTAGCAAAATCAAAAAGAAGAACTTTTTTACAAACCCACACGAGCTATAGGATGTCTTTAATCAGAATTATCTATGTTAGTTAATCTGTGGTATTATAACTTTTCTACAAACAAGAAAGCAGTTCATGTATGAGATTCAATATTCGTTCCTTCCAATCCTCGGTCATGGGATAGTCATGAGCGCTAGCATGATTGAAACTCTTTAGCTATCCCCTAGTTTGTCATGCACTCCTCCTCTATACACCCCACATCATCTATTATCTACCATCCTTACTCCTTAAACGCAGCGTCTGCTCTCTTGCTGCCTTGTGCATCCTCGGTGTAGAAGGAATACAAGTTGCGGAGGCTGACTATGAAGGCCACCATGGCGATGCAGAGAAAGACTAAGAACTGGAGGATATCCTGCAGACGAGCGTGGGGATAAATTAGTCAAGCAATAAAAAGATGCATTGAAGCCAAAATATTTCACAAGTTATTCCCGTTGTGTCTATTCTTCAAACAGCTTCTGTAGTTTTTCCGTTATAAATATCATAAGTTTAAAAAAATTGAAATCACAATGGCAGCTGTATATTTGTACAAGAAATATTATTAAGTTGGCAGCTGTATGTTGTGTAGAATAAAATGCAGAGCTTTACAGGAATTAATGTAACGTTGACGCTGAGTATGAACTAACATTGCATTCTTACTTTTACTTATTGTGCATTGTTTACAGCAATCAATATCGATGTGATAGATTTGACAGGACAATATTTGTGCTGTGTAAGAAGTCGATGTATAGTCACGTGACCTGTACTTACGTTGATCATACGTCCCAGTGAGATCTGCATGGGTCCCAGCGACTCGTTGGCCGGCAGCAGGTAGCAAATCCGGGTGAAACTCAGGATGTTGGCGAGGGCAAACAAGCTCTCCGCAATGTTGATGGGGTCCATGGGGTCCCACCGCAGTCGATCTGTTGAGATACATCGACCTTTGACACACACACACCTGAACTCTCTGCGGGTAGATGCAGGTCAAATATTGTTCCAGCTTTTATCAACAGCAAACCTCACATTGTAAATAGTCCAAGATCATTCCTACATTTTTCAGGCCTGGAATCTGACAAAGCACAAAGAAAGACTAATTTTGCTTCAAAGGAAAGATGGGGCGGGACCGTTCGTAAGGTGACTCAAGCTCTTCGTGCTGCATCGAATAAAAAAAGACAAGCTTGTCATTATTATTTTACGGTAAATAATTTCGCCTAATTCTACCCTAATTGTCACATGTAGTGATGTCACTTTTCATTTGTGTGTGTCAAGTAACATTTTATTTCATTTCTTTTAAGTTCAGCAGGTTACATACATGTTATGGTCGTACAGGTAACACTCATGTGCTGTTTGCGAAAATGTTTTTCAGTTGGCTTACTTTTAATGTTGGGCATTAAACTCATTTCTAAATAATCTTTCCCTCGATGGTACAAAGACTAGACTCTCACAGACACTCGAGCTGTAGTAGGGAACACTCACAAACTGCGTGTATATCACTGATGTGTGACGTATCAGGAAGATTGATATGATACACAAGCCATTGATATGTGATGTAACGGAAACAACAATATAATGCCAGGTTGTCATACTATGACAGACCTACTGTCACTCACACACACGCCACTCACCTTCATTCAGCCAGTAGAGGTGCAGCAACGTACCCTTCCCGTCAGCCAGCAGCATTGTCACATTTTTTCCTTGAAGCTCCGAAATGGCTAACTTGGACTTTGAAAGAAAAAAATAATTTTACTTTATTATGATCAGAAGAGAGTAATGAAAAACACACATAAAATTGACAGAAACAATGACCAACTTTATTTGTCCCAGTGGACAATTTGAACTTGGGAATGTGCTCTAGTAACAAAAATAAAAGTTAGACATAAAAATAAGAAATAAATGTTCGTTGAAGGGTGCAGAGGAAAAAAGATGTCAATAATTTACGATTTTATTCACTAAAGACGTGAGACAAAATTCTTCAAGTATAGGTCCAAGATACAATGTAGAACTTTCTTATCTGTGCTGAAAAATAAATAATAGTTTGAAAGGAGTGAATAAATTTTCACCAGCGCAGAGAAAGTGTTCTACTTCCCTATACATATTATTTTGACATACTTGTCAAATAAATCTACAAAAACAAGTGGAATCATTGATAACTTCAAAACAACTTCAACTGTAGAGTGAGTGCGTGTGTGTGTGTGTGTTTGTTTTGCGAGTTGTGAAGCTGTAGCCATGTTTTAGCTTGCTGTAGGACGAGGGTTAGAGATGTATACCTTGTGCATTGTCCAGTAGACGAGAACAAAGACACTGGTGTAGACGACCAGCAAGCAGAAGTCAAGAACGTTGAAAAGGTCGTGGAAGTGTTTTCCGGCGCCGACATCGACGATCTGCTGGAGCTCCTGGACAAGCATCCCTGGTCAACACAAGATCATTGAAGTCAAAGATTTGATGCGAAGACATCTTAGAGGATACGAAGAAGATGGTTGAGCATCTGATTGGTGCGACTGAGAGATGGACCAAGCGGGGTGCTTGACTGGATAACAGAGCTGAGTGAATGATTACTTTGCTTTGATGAGTTTGGATGGATTTACTGGAGGATAGATTGGTGGTTGAAAAGACGGGTGAACAGAGGAAAACTGGTTGAAGGTGTGGACTGGTCGTCGCGATCAGGATGATAAATATTGGCTGGATAATGAATGATGATTTATGATTACTGATGCCGACATCAGCTAGCATGACTGTGTTTCGTGAATGAATAGATCATTTGGTAGACGAATAAACAAAATAAAATTGCAGTATTCAGTTCATGGGTGTTACATTGAAAATTATTAATAGTATTACGACTAATTGTTTGTATTGAGACGAATAAAAAAGACTTACCCGCGATCCAGATTGTTATAAGAAACTCCACCATTGTTGGCTCTCGCGGTCTCAAAGGAAAATCTTCTCCAAAGGTAACTATGTCAGAACCCAAAGCCTTCCTGCAAACACCGATGATAAAATTTCTACACAAAAACTGTAATCACGAGGTAGAATATATAGATATAAACGGGGACAACTAGTAAATCATTTTACTTTTTATTGACAACAGGAAGAAGGCGATACCATCTTCAATATTTTAAATCATTGTGTTATTTTATGTCCATTGTTTAGAAGGCCTGACCATGTAACGATTCGCGATTGAGTCGAATCTTGTTAGATTCATTTTTATTTTTAACTTTCCCTGTGGTCAGGGAAGAGCAGTCGCGCGAGCGCTGACGTAGCTCTGCGTGACGATTCTTTTGCGTCATAGAGTAAATGACGAAAATGAACGGGACGGTGTAACGGGGAGAGACGAGACCAGGGAGTTCGAGAGGGCAGAGCTCCGTGGAGTGACCGGTGTGTGGTAAACTACCTGCAGCGGATATCCAACGTGGCGGATATCCTGTGGCGTATTATCGTGCGCATACTTATCCTTAGCTTCACGAACTGCGTGAACAGATTCATGGGATTAACCAGCTGGTCAAGCCGGTGATGTCGTCAGCGCCAGCCATCTGGAACGTACGTTAGGAGGAGGTTGACGCTGGAGGGGGTAGCGTCCTTTTATTTTGTTTCATCTTCATCACATCGCTAATTTAATTTCATAAACATTAAATGTGTTAATCGTTGGCCGGACCTTTTTGTTGAAAAAGGTGAAAGAGTGCGGCGAGCGTGGTTTACATGCAGATGTTACACGCGCTCGCAAACACACCACAACACACTCTTTCGGTTAAAAACGTTACAGACCACTTCTAACCAACCTGTAGTCCTGGTAATGTTCGGCGATTTCTTTGTACTGTGTGTTCAGTGTGATATTGTTGGAAACTCTGTTCATCGATTCCGTGCTTGAGAGGATGATGAGAAGAAGAAAGAAGAAAAATGAAATAGTATTCCCCATGAACTTGACCATCGGCTGTTTCGCCAGCTTTGTCCTCTGCGATAAAAACGACAAAGAGAATGATGATATTATAGCCTATATGTTTCAAAAATCTGCACACATATTTATTTTAAAATTAAAATTTTGGGCAGGACAAAGAGCCACACTATTCTGAACTGAAGTATTTATTCCTGGGTAAGAGAAATGGGTGGCTTGAAAACTGTTGCACAGTTATTAACTTAATTATTTCTAAATTGAGTGATTATTGTTTTACAATATTTTTACATAACTGTTTTAGCTTAGTCATTTTATTTTTTAAATTAGTTGTCCTTCTTCACCGAAAATAGAACAAAAATCAAGAAAGAGTTCATTTAACAAGTAAAAAAAGGAACGACAATCAGAAAAAGAAAGTGATCTTGGGGGAAATGGCTTGATATTTTATTAATATTTTATCAATATCAAAG
Source organism: Pomacea maculata (assembly GCA_004794325.1). Lineage (NCBI taxonomy): Eukaryota > Metazoa > Mollusca > Gastropoda > Architaenioglossa > Ampullariidae > Pomacea > Pomacea maculata. Next base: position 49,446 of record SRHC01002963.1, on the reverse strand, counting down.
TAAAACAAGAAGAAAGAAAAGTACATGGAAGAAAAAATAAAAGGAGTAACAAATTTTAAAATGCAAGAAAGAATGAGGGATGAAAAATAAAGAATTAAAGAAGAAAGACAATAAATAAAAAAACAAAAAAATGACACATTTCCTATTATCGTACCTTGAAGTCTGGACACACGAGATGTGCAATGGCCATGAAGGGATAAATAAGAACGAGGCCGGTCAGACAGGCCAGACGCACGAGCAGCCTGTCAGTGTCGAGGACGTCCAGACCCTGATGCCAGATCCTCACCACATGTTGCTGGACACTCGGGTGGGCGACAAACTGAATGATACCCAGCGATGTCAAAGCTTGAGCTGATCCTACCTGCTCTATTACAGCTAGTACTTTTATTAGATATATGTTAATAATTTAGTAACCTGTATGTTACTTATTTACTACAGTAATAAAAAAAACTACAAAAAAAACTGTTTATATCCTAACACTGAACTACATAATATTTAAAACTCAAGTGTTTGAAGATCATATTTGATATTGTAATTTAAAATTTTTATGATGCAAGGTTCTCAGAATGGTCAAAGAGTTGAACCTGTTTGTCTTACCTTTTTCTCCCTCTGATCAATCGCCATCCTCAGTCTGGACAGGTTTTCGTTTTTATCAGCCTCCGCACTTTCATCCTTGTTCAGAACCACTTCCAGTTCGCTTTGTGTCCATACCTTGTCCAGGAGGCTGACCAGGTAGTTGCTTAAGTTGTTTGCCAGGTCCTTGTATTCTTTCTGGTCAATATAACGAAAATAAAAGTAAATTCTCCAAATAATAAATGAAACGCTGAAGTTCATAAGTAATAAGAAGTCGTTGATATATTGCAACTAATTGTTAATATTAACAAGTTAAGCGAGGATGCATAATTTTTTTAGCTCAGTTCTCACTTTAAAATGTTTTTCTTCGTTGGACAAAGTGCGAAGCTCCTTGGCCAGCTGGAAGGCGGTAAGGAAAGGGTCTTCGCTGGACAGAGAGATGTACGCCTCACTGGCCAGACCCCTGTAGGCGTTGAGTCTGAAGTTGGCCATCCTCAGCTGGTCAAACTTCATTCTGTTGCGACACTCGACACACCCACAGCTAAACTTGTGAGGCTGTAAAAAAAATATACCAGTTGATAGTGCCTGAAATGATTATGTGTTTTACATAAAATCCAGAGGTCCTTTAGCATATTTCAATCATTGTTTCGAGGTCGGTGATATTGAGTGTATGAATAAAATTTTTTAATGTCCTCATTGTGTCTCCTCTGTCCTTCTGTGCTTCTCCTTCAGTACTTTTCACCTAACTTGTCCGTTTCAAGGTGTTCACCACTATCCCCAAACTGCCGAAATATCCACTTTCCCCACAACTACTAACTGACCATAATTACCACATTGCCACAACCAGTAGTTTTTAAGAAATATTTCTTTGCCCTCAAGGATGCCAACCTTTTGAATGCTTTCCCCTCTCAGCAGCAGCAGCTGCACGATGGCGTAGTTGTTCTTCTGTGCGGCGAGGTTTAGTGGTGTGATGTCGGTGGAGAACTGGGATTCGACCTCCGTCTTGAAGAAGCCGTCGATGTCGCCCAGCCTGTGGCGCTTGCGGCACAACTCCAGGTAGTTGCCGTGACGCAGGATCTGCTCCGCGATGGACGTGTGGTCCTCGCTGATGGCCTGCAGCGCCGCCTCGTGGATGTTCTGGCTGCTGCAGCGCTCCAAGAGCATCTCTACTAGCTGCAACCCCGCCACCACACACACACACACACAAACACACACACAAACACACACACAAACACACACACAAACACACACACAAACACACACACAGACAGTGATAACCCCAATTGTTACATTATAATAATAACTTTAAATGGCATTTAGAAAACAAATAAAAATAGTATTTTGCATACAAAGCACATTAAGGAGTCTGCGAGTCGCTGAAGGGAGCCACGTGACCCGTCGACAGCAAACAGGTGAAATTACATCCGGGGTACTTCAAACGAGGACATTCGAATTTATGGCGCTCGTGCGAGGTGGATTGGGGCACGATCATGAATTGCGAAAACAAATATCAGGGTTATAATCTGGCCAGAGAGCTATGGAGGGAATCGATTGTGTGACAACACAAATTATTGGATTCAAAACTAAACAGACTTTCGGTCTGAAGAGACCAGGCCTGGTCCTCACGATGGTTGAATGCACACCTGCAAGGATCTGTCCGTTCATTTTTTTTTTGCTTCTGTGAGGCTGAATGTCTAGCAATCGTTTTATCTGCTGGTCTGTGTATCTGTCCACTTGCTAGCAAGTAGCTAGTTAAGACTAGACAACTGTCTATGCTTTCATTTTTCGCTACAGACACGTTCCTCTGATAATCAGTATGGAAGTGTAAATATTGGCAGAGCTATCTCTGTACACACCTGTTATTACCTGTGTAACGACCTTTCAGGCCTGCTTCTAACATAGATCGCTCTCTATTCTTTTTATGTTTTAATTGGGTTTTTCTCTTAAGTATTAAGACAAAAGGCTCGACCCAAATCAGAGACAACAGACACAACTGTTTCTAAGCACCTTTTTCTCTTTGTTTTGCAAATATGACAGAAACCTGACAAAAGAAACAACGAAAGCATAAAACTGAATATCCCAATCCTGCATTATCTTCAGGAACGACAAAGCTGAGGTCGTATCATAGCATCTCCAATCTTAATTTGCTTTGCAAAATCGAAGGTGAGGTCGATAATCCTCGTTTCTCGAAGCAAGCTTGAAAGAAACAGAAAGATTGTTGAAATATTCCATTACAGATCAGCACTGAGAGTGCTTGGTCCTGAAGTGCGCGATACAAATGAACAAATAATAATA
>SRHC01002963.1:27802-46502 GCA_004794325.1 Pomacea maculata | reverse complement strand
TTATTATTATAAAACAAGACGTGGGACTATGCATAATTTCATATTATTCTTTCAAGGAGTCCAATATATCTTTCCATGGCTACTGTTCAATGCTTATTGTAAAACACCGTGGATTATCTTCTCATAATATGACGTAACATGTTATTCTCGCGCAGAAGCGAGATTTCTCAGGACTTGCTGATTACAAGTGCAAATCCACATTTTTTTTAAAATCAGATAATACACAAACGGTTGTATTTCAGTTGCTGAAATGTACAGAATATATTGATAACGATTCTACATCAATATGGCCATAACTCCGATCACCCGACTGGATATTTTAGGAAACAGGTATCTACACCTGGGTCAGTTGAAGGAAACATAAAAACACTATAACAATATTGAAACGTAAACAGTGAAAGTAAATCAAATATAAGAAACAACATTTTAAACAGGGAAATATTTATAAAGGGAGGCAACTTATTGGACACTATCGTTTACCAACGTATCGCCTATCAAATCCCAATTATTGGTGTGAATTGTTTGTTGTTTTTGTTTCTAGAGTTTCAGCATCGCTACGACCGATAACTGCAATTACCTCACGGTTCTCGTTCCTGACCGCTAGGCGGAGCGCTGTGCGGCCCAGAGCATCAATAGCGTCCACGTTGAGGTGAGGGTTGTCCCCCAGCAGCCGGCGTACTGTTGTGACGTCACTGAACTCCACAGCCCGCAGAAAAGCGACCTCTTCTGGCGTTCGCGCCGCGTTGCTCACCTGATGGTCGCTAGGCAACCACATCTCGCAGCTCCACGTCTTCCTCACTAAATCTCTTTCTCTGCAACACGATCAAGTCTCATTAGTTAAAAATAAAAAAAAGTAAAGAAATGAATGTCTACATTTCATTATATAAATACTATATATATATAATATTTCTTTATTATGCCTATTCCAATATATATAAAGTTTGTAAAGCATCTAATGACATGATACCACGACCAACAGCAGCAGCAATAAAAACGACAACGAAGACGATTGATGATGAACTGATGATGGATTGATGGATGGATTGATGATGGATTGATAATGGATGATGGCTGATGATGATGAAGAACTAACTTTTGTGATGGTGGTATCATTGGAAACTACAACGCGATCGGTGATGGAGCGAAGGGAGGTGATAGCAAAGTTCTTTGTTTAATTTCAATGTGCGATGGAAGTATCAGAAATGTCGCCAAAGTCCAATCATTGCTGCCGCCACCAGAACACAAGCTCCTCGAATCGCCATTGATTTTTACATACGCATGTATGGTGAAACGTGGCGTAGTCATGGCAATGGTCTCTTCGCAGAAGCTGCTGTGGAAATAGCCAACGGCGGATAAGAGAGATTAAAAGGCAATGTCCCCAGATTAGAAAGACCGCTGGTAGTTTGTGAATAGAATACGGGTGGAGAGTAAGGAGACAAGAAGCTAAACTGATATTCTTGCAACATGTCTTGTGGCGGTGCGCCGTGTAAAAAGATTCTGTTGTTTCCCAGGACAAGATGGGGAGGGCAAAGACATGGACATTGTTTCTGAACTCATACAGCGATGTCCACACCCCACGGACAGGAATTCATGTTTATTTTCACCAGGGTACTTTTGCCACCAATTTCGAACTCCGATTCCAGGGTAAAACATCTGGGCACCGATTTATGACAAACAATTGTCCTTACATTCCCCATCTTGTCTTTTGCACAACGACCTACTCCCTCTCAATAGCTACGGCCTCAGAAAATGTTGATATTTATCATTGTTCAATATTTAGTTATAAATTATAATGTCAAACAGAACACACTTGTCACGACAGCTCTGTTGTTTATAGCTACAATCAGGGAATAAACATGTAAACTAGTTTGGACCAGGAATAAAGTTCTACCAAATGAAACAGTTTTTAAAGTAATTTCGCCGAAAACTTATTTCTCGTGAACCCTAGGGTCGTAAAATACACAAGTTGTTAGCGAGCGAAATTATCGACTTTGAAAACTGCTGAGCATCAATGTGAGGACGATTGAAGGAGCTCTGTAAATATTGAAAGAACTCTGTAACGACAGGCAAAGACAAACATACATAACAAATTTATCGACTTCCAAGACAGTTTGATAATGAACGGACGGGCTGTTAAAGTAAATATGTACATATTTAAAAAGCACTTTAAAAATTTCAAGAAAGCTATGAAGGTTGGAGGAATAAAAAAACGCTAAAAAAAGATTCAAGGAGCACTACAGTCATTTAAAAGCCTCTGACCTGATTCAAGCAACTCTTCCAAATGTGATTGGCTTAAGGCATGCAGACAGACGAATACAAACATAATGAATATATAGGTGGGAATGGGTGGCTGAGGTCTGGGTATCCAAGCTGTTCAATCTGTGTACTTTAATATGTATGTGTATATGTATGTGTATATATGTGTGAAGCGCTCGCGCACACTAAAGATTTTAGTAACTTTTGAACATTCTCTTCCACCTCCACAGAGAAAAAAAAATAAACATCTCATATCAAATATTTTGTTCGGGCAACAAACTCGTACAATATCTTGTCTATACAGTCTTACATGGGGCTTAGTGGTGTAGAACATCTAAATGCAATAAACTGTAGCAGCAAACACATTCGGCTTGTGTAACTTGTATAAATATTTACACTGTACGTCTGGTCATATTTAAATTTCTTTAATTTTTTTTTAATAAATGGCAGTCAGAATTTAGTATTTATTGTAGTATATGTTTTATAAAAATGTCATGATAAGGCTAAAATATTTTGTAACACTATTACACAGCGGAAAGGCTAGTCACCGAGAGAAAATAAGTTACAGGAACTATAACAAACAAGCTTCGACATGCCAGTATAGCAGAAAAGGATCAGACTGAAATTCTTGGAAAGATCAACGGACCGAGTGAGAGAGGAAGAACGTGGCAGTGAAAAAGCTCGGGGTGGGTCGCATGGCCGTCTGTTCTTCTCTTTCTTTTTCGTATATAAAAATTGAGGCAAGACTAGTTTCACATATGAAATGAAAAGGAAATATTGCACCTATGCAGCCAATCATGTCACCACAAAAATAATCCTCAAGAGAAAATATACCATCATCATCATCGTCATCATTATCATCATCATCATCACGCTTAGCACCGAGTCGGATTCATTTTAAGGAAAAGACCAAAACGAAAAACAATCCTCGATAAAATTCACACATTCTTATCATTTAACGAGTAAAAATGTTTACTGTGGAAGTGAACTGCGCACATTTTGAATCCAGTCGATGTGAAGCTCGACTCGACACTTACCTCTGCTTCCTCCCAGCCCCGTCGCCTTGTACACGGGTACGAGGGTGGGACTCAGTCACAAACAGCAGGAAGATGAAGAAGAGACCAAAAACAAGGATTATGCTTCCTGTGTGGTGACTACTTCATGTCTGCCAACTAGGTACACGGACCTCTCAGCCTCCAGCATCCACGTAACACGCGTCGGGAGGCAGGTGAATGTGCGAGGCAGAGAATGGGTATCCAGCGAACGCAGCAATCGATGATGACGTGTTGTGGTACACAGCTCCGCCAGGCCACCCATCCATCCACCCGTCCACCAACCCCTCCTTTCCACTCTCTTGCTCTCGTTTTACCGAGAAACGGACAAACACTGACCTGCTCAAGAATATGACCTTAAAGCATGAAACGAATGCGTTACTTACCTCGTCTAGTAAATGATAGATGAAATAAATAAATAGATTGATCAAAAAAAACTTATTAGTAAACACGAAAATGTGAAAATTTTGCGGAAACAAATGTCTACAAAATAACGGATTACTTGAAAAATTTATTACTTTATAATATAATTTTACTTTTGTTTCTTTTCCTTTCTTTATTTCTCCCTCAAGCGCGCGATGCGCATACCCTTCCCCTCCCAACGCACGCACACACTATAAGAAACCAAAAAATTATCTTGTCTACAAAACAATCATCCTCTCGAGAACACATTAGACAACATTTGTATCAATGTTCAGACAACTTTAACAAAGTCCAGTCATTACTATCAGTTGTCTGCCCTATCAATGCCCACAGTGCACTCCCCTGGATCTCTCTTGAGATGCAAGTGGAACTGGTTCCGGAATCCCTTCCCCTCTGACACTTTTCCAATACTGTACAGCCTCGAGTTGATTTAGTTGACCTTTACCAATGCCATCAAATATTTATTTCCTTTCATCAAGCCACTGAGATGCGGGAATGAGTCCTGATGGGCTTAGCCTCACGGGGTCATTAGTGATGATGAAAGAAAAGGTTGGTCTGGAGTTTTACATGATTTCAGTCTCTTGCGAAATGTGAGAGAATGATAAACTGGGATAAGCATGGCTGTGAGCGAGAGGACACACAAACAGGATGCTAGGAAGCTACTGCAAGCAAATGACATACCGTTGTCATGACAACCTGGACACGCTCGTCAGATCGTAGCTTTGACCACGAGCCATGCAGCTAATGAATCTGTTTACCGTTAGAACACAAGAAAAAATAATTTACATTGTAGGCTTTACAAACTTATGAATTATCCAACTTTACGATTTTTTTATATTTTTTACTTTCTATCTAATTATTTACCTACGTGGTTTTGTTTGTTTTTTTTAGCAAATGGAAGCCAATGGAATCCTATATTTATTTTTGTTTTGTCTGAACTGGTGATGTGTGTCGAAAGCAAAGGTTATGGTCAAATGAGTTAGATGCCATTGTGATAGAAACATAATGAGTGTATGTATCTAAGCTACGGGTGTTAGAGGCAGGGCTTAACTTTCCTGTTAATGTTTACTGATGACGATGCCTACCCGAGGTCAGTGACCTTAGCAAACGAGGGTGGGTGCGCTGCCTGCTCCACTACAAAAGGTTGTTATCGCTGTTTTTCTGAGTTGACCTTAACGAGAAACGAACTCCTGAGACTTGTTTGCTAGCTGGTTGGTGGTGTGTTTAACAAAGTTTGTTTAGGTCATATCTGTGGTATTTCATCAACAACAGGCAACATGTATGAACTACATAGTCACTAATGTTATGCAAGGAAAATATTTAGTTACAGATTTATATTTTTGGATATCCCTTTAAAAAAAAAAACAGAAAGGTGAGGGATATGTTTGAACGAAATGTGAAAGGTTTTAGAAGGTATTGGCTTCCCAGAATAATTAGAGCGCTAAAGGTTAGGATTTACGAAATTGTATGACAGTTCGTCAAAAATAATTTACATATTTTTGTAGGTGTAGAAGTGTGTAGGTTCGAGAAAATTACCATTACACAAAAATTACCGTTTGGTTACACGTGATATTCATAAACACGGCGTATGAAAGGGTTTCCGACAGATCAATAAGTGAGTTTGAAGTATTAATGAGGGCTTTACCATAATAAATATTTCCTATTTGCGGCAGTGAGGTTTTAGGGTTGGCTGCCATGGACATTTTCATCAGCGCTTTGTGTCTGTCGTTTCCATGACAACCGGCAGCTTGATTAAAGACACGCAACTTTTAAATATTGCCGACTATCTACCCGGTAGAACTAGATTTTTCATCGTTGACTGCTCTTACAACCTCGTTTAGTCATGAACAGATGTTAATAGGTTCTTAGACATAGAGGTTTGCACACAAAAATCCGGGTTTTTTTATTATCAGTTTCTGTGTATTTTCATCTGTGTCCGGAAACTTCTAATCACCATGGTAACCTGTAAAGCAGGGTATTTAAGTACCCAAACTACCTCAGGGGATCGTTCGTCTGTAATCTCTGTGGACAAGAACCTCCAATGCAAGTTGATTCATTCTAACCTCATTTCCGCGTGTTTTGCAATACCAAATAAAATGTGGAATCATCAAAGAGAATTCGACAATCACCAATTGATCGTCAGAGCAGTGTCTTGTTTGTTTAAACGGTAAGAAACGGTAAGGTCTGCTAAACATTGGAAGGTCACAATGGCCTTTGCATTTGTTTGATTTTCTTGGGAGAATCTGTCATATGAGCCTGTCTATAAAATGGAAATAATTCATTATTACCATTCTTCTTTTATATTAATTTTAAAAGTGCTACTGCTCACAATTAAACTAAAAAAACTATAATTTAATCAGTTCACTAAAGAGACGAGAGTAGTACGGTTTAGCTTACTTTTTTATTTGTGGTCAAAGGGATTATACTGTGACCGCAGTTATTTGCTTATTTATACTAGTTATCTCCCATAATCATAAGATTAATATAATATTACAAACAAAAAGCTTTTACTTTTACTACACATTATCTAAAATTATTATTTCGACAACAGCAGACAACTGTGAAAACCCTTTTGTCAGGTTGGGAACTTCTCTTTGGTTCAAATCGCTCTGTATCCATGGTAACGAGGCTAGCATCGTGTAGCTCGTGAAAGACGCTTGCAGTGAACAGTGAGTTGTGAACGAATGTTAGAACACAAACCACTCACACATTATTATTATTATTATTATTATTATTATTATTATTATTATTATTATTATTATTATTATTATTATTATTATTATGTTGTTGTTGTATTTAAACTACTTTACTTGGTTGAAGCCTTTGGCATTTGCTAATTAAGCAAAATTATCTTTGTACAGACGCACGATATTGTCTGACAGTTTGTGATGTTTGTTGACATTGATATCGACAGAGGGTATATTAACATAGATTTGAGTAAATAGTATTCGGACTGAGATAACCCAGTCATTAAAAATAAATGTTAAGTAAACATAATCTTTTATTGAGCTTAACCTGGTCATTAGAAATGAACTTTACCACCTTGTAGCCTTGTAATGTCGCCCTCTGTCTGTTGTATCCATTAGGTGGTCTCTAGCATCACTAGCTTGTGTACAGATGAGGCTAGCTGCGGGTCTGTGTGTAAATGAGTGCATGAGAGTGGACCTGCACTCTCCTCTTTGATGTAAAGACATCCGGGACAGTAACACATCCGCGTGCTGCTGTCAGCTCCGACTCCAGACATCCGGGCACCCTTGCACCTGCCCTTGACCCTGACCTGCACTTACGGACACGTGACAGTAGAAGAATATCCGGGAACAACTGCACAGCAAGCAGACTTGACAACGGATCACTCATGCGTTGAGAATGTGTAAGCAGGTGATCAGCCAACCTTTGCTCTGTGCAATCAATCTGTTGTTTATCTGTGTGATTATCGGTATGTCAGTAACATAGTATTATTGTGGTGTCACTGTAGATGATATTATTGCGGTTGTAGTGAGAAATTAATAATTAAACAGAAATTATAGTAATTTTCATTAAGTCTGTTTTTTGCGAATCGGCAACCTGCAAATTTCAAGTGCATTTTAGTCCAGGCAGGTCAGGGGAGACTAATTCACAAAGCGCTTCTCGTTTTGAGGTTGTCTACCTTGAGACGAGCTGAAATAAGCTGACAAAACTTCTGACCATCCATGAGATAGCTAGACATGTGAAGACTTCGGAGGTTATCATGTCTTGATTCTAATTTAAGGGGAATGCCCTCTCTATGGCTTCAGGGCAACCTCAAGCCCAGGCTGTCATCTCTATGATCACACCCGAGCTAATGATCTGGGTCAACACAAAGCATGAAGATGTTGGTTTGGAAGAGAAGCTCGGCTGGCCCTTGGATTAGGGGAACTTAAGAAAAGGGTTTGTACTGGAAATGTTGATATTCCGATTTGAGGACATGTCAACACATCTCCATGCACTGAACTCATTGACATTCCGAGTGAGAACATGATTTGACCCCAGACAAAACTTTCTAGCCTGATTTTACATAAAATTCAGAGCTAAAGTGTTAAAGCTCACATTAGGCACAGTCGCGTGTTCTGTACATAGGAACTATCAATATATCAGTAGATAAGATTTCAATACTCGATTATCGATTGATCGGAACTGTTCTACAACAGTTCGCTTCTTCGAGACTCAAGTTGTTTTGGTGGACGACAGAAGACCATCTTGAAAAGGACATATATCTTCAATGGTATTGTAGTCGCTGAGAGTTCCGTGAATGCTTTCGTGCAAACAAATCCTAAAATTCGCCGTTTACAAGCTGTTTGACAGGCAATACGGATGAACATTCTTTGATTCTGTGACATACAGCCCTGCTTCATAGATCAGGTGTTTGTGTGTACTTCATGCTGAACATAAATACTTGTGTACCAGGACATGACCTGGTGTGAGAGACCCTGAGTCATACAGTACAACCGTCTTGTTTGTTACGGTGAAAATAGCAACAATACCGGTCTTTAATTTCTCAAGATATTTTGTTGCCCTGAAAAATCTCTGCAATGTGAATACTTTACTGTAAAGGTCTCTCTCTCTGTGAACGTGTTTGCACGAAAATAGCTAGACAGATAAACAAATCACAAGAATACCATCCCATGATCCCACCTCACGTTGGCAGATATGGAATCAGAGAATAAAAATTTAATGTTCTCATTTTGTGAATTATTTCACACACGCCTAACAACAGAAAACTTTGTCAACAGTTTTGTCAACAGCATTGCATGCTCACCTCTCTGCAGACATTGTGGTCACAGTAGCAATAAACTGTCACAATGTTCAACTTAACATGCGAAAGATTCCATCACACCTGACCAGTAGATGGCGTTTGCATCACTACCCACGCACTTCACTCTTGTCGGATTTGTCATCTTTCTCAACATCACTACTTTTGAATACGGTCCCATGACAGTCTGTGGGTTTTTTTTCCCATAAGTGGATGTAGGCTAATCAATCCCGCTATTTTAGTCTCTTATTTTCCACTATTATATATTAAGCTCACCAATCATTATCGCTAGCGGGAATCCCATGACCTCATTAGCTATGTTTACTTACCAGGCGACTCTGTGATGATGTTTACTCCACATTGTGCTCGTGCCAGAGGGAAGAGGCATCTTGAGTTGTCATATTCGTGATATAAAGCCCAATACGTACACAGCTACGCATGCCCGATGACCTCTTTCCTCCCTGTGTGCCCCAGTTTCATACGACCCCAGCGGGCACCAGCCTACCTGCACGTGACGTTTGTAACGTGCTGTCGACCCTGACGTCACTCATGCGTTACGAGTATAAAACTCGTCCGTCCGACCCTCCAGCTGCTGCAAGCGACTGGTGAACAGAGGAGTAAACAGAAATGAAAGCTACCTGCGCTTGGTGAGACTTGCCTTGTAGCGATCGCCAAGTCATCTGCTACTCAAAGCAAAACAAACTGTGAAAGTTCGAGGTCGTCGTCGGCTGATAACGTAGGAGGGACGCTGATCGACAGGTAAGTCGCTGTGTGAGGACAGTGTGTGAGCTTCGACTTTACCTGGAAACCAAGATTTGTGTACAAGATTCCGAATCTTAGTTACCGTTGCTTGCTTACCCCATGTATCACTCTATCCACCTGTCTCTATATGCGTGTGTGTGTGAACTTCCACTGTGAGGTGACCGCTGCCCTGTATAATGCACAGCTATTATATGTATAGCCTAGTTCAGCCGTCAGCGGAGCGGAACACAACAAACAGTTCTCTGTTTACTTGACCTTACTGACACTGGAAACATCTCTCTTTGTATCTGTCTCCCTGCCTCACAGCTTTAAGCACACGACATAGACATAAACAGCTTTTAGAAGTTATTTCTGGTCTGTACTGATGCTTGTGTGTAGCAAACATCCGTTGTTTACAACCTGCGCTATGTATGAGCTGTTCTCAATATCAAACAGTTAGGGTAGTCGATAGACCAGTAGACCAGTAGTTAGTATCCCAGCTCAGGTTCGATACCCTTGTGGTGAAGGTTCCCCCCCCCCCCTATTTGATTCAGCTGTGGGGAATAGCTACCTGACTCAACAGAGGGTTGGGGAAGGTAAGGAAGCGAGATGGAATGAGCACCACTCTCCTCCATTACTAACCGTCGCAGCATACGCAGTGTCGTTGTCGTTGTCGTTGTTAAGTACTCCGTAAACTGTGGATGCTTAAGTAAACGAGAATTCTCCATCATTGTTTGTGTGCAGTTTTCAGTTATTAAGATCACAAACCTATTTTTTTCAGATGGAGCTGTTCCAGAAGTTTTCTTTCAATGTGGACCTCATAGAAGGAAGTAAAAAGCACGTGGCTTTCCTGAAGACCCTGGCTGACAATGACGTCATGCAAGCGGACTTACGTCATGCTCTTTACCGTTACGAGAAATACTGGCTCCCTCTGGCGGCCAGTTACCCGAACAACGAGCTGTCGGCGCCGCTGGACGTGGAGTGGATCTGGCACTGCCACATGCTGTGTCCGCTCCGTTACCAACAAGACTGCATGAAGCTCGTTGGCACCCTCGTTGACCATAAACTGTACAGCACGGCCGAACTACGAGTACACCAGGGAGTGGCTCAGTTTCTATGGGAACAATGTCTACATCCCGGAGTACCCTTTGACCCTTTGCCTATGATGACAGTCCCAAAGGATTTCCAGTCTAAGCTCTCCTACGACGTGGTGTCGGCAGCGTCCAGACAGAAAAGCTTTCTGTACCATGTCAGTCTCCCACATTTCACGGACCGAAAGTTCCTGGAAGCCGCTGAAAACCGGTACCGGAAGTTCCTCTACCTCAAGCAGCAGAATCCGGAGTTGTTCGTGGTCCCCACCTACGACATTGATCTCCTCTGGCACACACATCAGCTGCACCCGGTCCGGTACAAGAAGGACACAGAGAGGATTCTGGGCCGGACACTAGATCACGACGACTCCGTCAGCGACAGGAGCCGAGGGTCCAAGCAAGCTGTGTCCGAGGCCATGACCCGGGAAGCCTGGCAAAAAGAGTTTGGAGAGTCGTACGCCCTTTGCGGAGCGATGTACCGCGGGGAGGCGCCTGAAGGTAAGTTGTACCAGGGGACACCAGAGGACAACCTAGCTCTCAGCGAAGTGAAAATCTTCTGTGACTTGGAAAAGTTGGAGATAAAAGGTTTCGCCTCCAAGAAGATGCGGACTACTGTGCACGTCGGCACGAAATGTTACAATATGAAGCGAATAAAGAGCCCCATCCGGGGAACCTCGTGGATTGGTAACCCTTACTGTCACTTCATCGTCAAGTCCAAATCGCGCAATTTCATTGGGATCCAGGTGGAGAAAAAGTCAGGGTGCTCGTGTATTGGGGACATAGAGTTAGTGGGGGAAGCTTACATGAACCCTTTCTCTTCCCTGGACCTGCTGTCCAAGACCACAGTCAAGAAAGACCTGTGTGCGGATATGGGCCGAGCTACGGCCACAGTGTCGCTGTCCATCACTCCAGTTTCAGAATGTGAAGCCAAGCTGACGCTGCAGGTCGGCCAGTTCACCAAGGCTGTGATGCCCGTTAAAGTGGATTCCATGTGGGGCCCGGTTCCTCGAAACCAGCTCCCAGCTGGAGTTGTTAATGAGTGCGATGTAACATCACACAGGTGAGAAACTTTTTCCCACAAACTGCAAATGTTTAGGTAATACTCTCAACATACAAACCTCGTGAATGAATACAAAGATAAAATTATTATAAAATGTAATCGATTCCTCAAGCACAACAAATTTCAGCTGAGATATGTTGGAAGAAACAAAAAACAGATAAACACTTTTATTAATACATAATTAAACAAGTATCTCGGACAAATGAACACAAAATAAGACAAATGAGCGAGAGACATTGTGTTTTCCAGCCTCGTCAACCGCGAGGGGTCGTTACAGATGACTTGCCGCGTCATCCACAGTCTTCCCATGATGCAGTCGGTTGTACAAGTCTTCCACAGAGACAAGATGGCGGCTGTTGCCCACCTTATAGGCACTGAGCAACTCCCACTTCCAAACCAGGTAAGAAGGGTATTGAAGCTGGTCTACAGATTGAAGTGATCCAGTGCGTCATCATCATCATCATCATCATCATCATCATCATCATCATCATCATAAGGTCAACAAAACAGGTTCAGATTACATTTATAGTAGGAAGACGGAAAAGTCTGATAAAGTCACCATAATGCCTCAAGGATCTCCCCCAGAGAAGTGATGATTATTTCGGTGAAACACCTGTCCTGCAGGTGACGAGTCCTGAAAGTTGTCCTTACCTGAACCCAAAGACAGGTGAGCGAGCGGTGCTCATCAAAAACAACACCGGGGACTGGGGAGTGCTGGTCGGGCGATGGAAAGGATTCCGAATCGGACAACCTGGGGGCAAAGGTCAGACCTTAGATGGGTTGAAGACAGTGTAACCTAGAATTATTACAGAATGTACAATTTTTATTTAATAGCTAGCATCAAAATATTACTAAAAATAGAACTAATGTGTAACATTTTCATTCATAATTTTTCTTTGCTTTTTTATTTAGATTTCCGCTTTCCCTCTAATTGTGGAAGTAGGTACATCTGTGATTGTTTTCATAAAAAAAAGCGCGTACAGAAAAAGTAACCTTTGTCGTCTGGTGACCTAGGTCCAAGCGGAAGTCCGGGAACACTGATAATGAGGCTGTGGAGGTTTGGGCCGGGTGGAGGACGCTGGGAAATGTTTGGGATGAAGTACAACCTCAAAAGCTATGCTGTGACCCTGGGTGACCTCACAGCTAACCTGAAAAGCGGGGACATCACAATACGGACGACCGTTGATAATGTAAGAGAAACGAGGGTTTTATTTCTGGTGAATTTTCCTCTTTAGTTTTGGAGGTGTTTTGAAACAATCACGACAAAAGTACTAAATAATAGTAATAAAAAAATAGAGAAATGAGCCAGTTGTTGTAAACTCTCTTCTTTAAGTCAATAACTTGAAAGCATCATTACATTTTAACTTGATTCCAATGTCTTGTATCAAAGTAGACACTTCCATTATTGCAGGGGCAGGTTGCGGAGAATGTTGCTCTGTTATTCTCGGTGTCCCTGCTGCATGTGTTGTGTGTACCCCGATACAATGGCTGGACACCCGGCAAGCCTATCCAACCAATCCTCCCTCCCAAGGGCAAGCAACCACATCACATCCCCTCCGATGACATGACATGTATTCTGGCGGCAGGTCTGCTGCTGGACACACCATCAAACTATTACATTCAGGTCAGCATTCTGTCTGTCTGTCTGTCTGTCTGTCTGTCTGTCTGTCTGTCTGTCTGTCTGTCTGTCTGTCTGTCTGTTTGTCTGTCTGTCTGTCTAGCTGTCTGTCTGTCTGTCTGTCTCATTTTGACCTCTTTTCTTATTGATTCTTTTAAAGAGAATGATTCTGTCGAGATGATTGTGCCGAGTCAGAATGTGACAACCATATGCCAGATCACGTGGCCACAATATATCAGAACATGTGACCTCAGTATGTGTAGAATATGTCATCTAGTTATGGTCCAGTTATGGTCAGAACTTGTCGGAACACATCAAATTCGTGTTTGCAGACCACGTGCGGCTACGACAGGTGTTACGCCATGTCCGGTGTTGAGTGCTCGTCCGACGTTCAATGCAACGTGTGCGACGGACTGCCGGGTGCATGGGACGACGGACCCGGCCACGACCACCCGGGGCATGGGGAGGAACATCACGGTGGCGACAGCGGCGATGTTGGGGGGACGTACGATACGGCTGATGCGGGACAAGGAGGAGGGTGTGGAGGCTGCGGGGGAGGGGATGGGGGTGGGGGAGGATGTGGAGGTGGGTTGGGAGGTACTGGCATCGTGGGTGGAGGCTGGGGAAGTGGTGGTGGTGGTGGAGGTGGCGGTGGATATGAAGGGGGTGGCGGTGGCTATGTTGGTGGCGGTGGAGGTGGAGGTGGTGGTGATACCGGTGGAGGTGGTGGTGGTGGTGGTGGATGTCGTGGTGGTGGTGGTGGTGGCTGTAGGGGTGGTGGCTGTGGTGGCTGTAGGGGTGGTGGCTGTGGTGGTGGTGGTGGTGGCTGCGGTGGTGGTGGTGGCTGTGGGGGCGGTTGTTGCGGGGATTGAAGCGAAGGACGCTAAGCACCAAAAAGCAAAGACAGCAAAAGACTATTTACATGAAACTGAAAATATTTTATATTTTACTTGCAAGACATATCAAACACGTCTGACAATACACAAAGATCGCTTTTCTTTAAAATACATATATCTATTTGTTTACATTGTATTATTGTGGTGTGTTAAATTAGAAGATTTTCAAGGCACATTTTTAACCATTAAGCTATGAAACTGGTGATATATATGTCATAGTATTATTCAAATTTATTTATCTTCTCGATTTAAAGATGATTATTTTTGGTCTTCACGTTACATACATTGTTTGTAAATAGAGTATTGAAAAAATTTACTGTTTCTGTTCTAGCTGTCTTCCTTCTATTGTTAAGATATTGTCTAGTAGGCTCTGCATTTTTTTCATTGTTATAAGCATATTTTTTTATTAAGCATCTCTGATTTAAATATGTAAATATTTGACTTAAGTCGACGCTCTTGATTTGAAATTACGGTCTGTTAGATATCTTATTGAGTGTTATACTGTTTTACAGATGACAGAAACATCATCCTGTTTGACACTGTGTGAACGAGACAGACCTTAGTGTACTACTCGAATGAGTAAAAACTACTTTCTAGAACTAGACTACTCCGACGTATGATGATGACAATGACGATAATAATGATAACATGAGATACACATATTCATTAGAAATTTTGTAGCACCTGTGTAAATAAACTGATTAAAACTTTCCTTGGGTTGATTCCTTTCCTATTCCTATATATCCCCACATGTTAACATAATATCAAATACTATCTATCCGCCAAAAAATGATAAAAAACGATAAATCAATAGGCGGACAGGAGGGAAACAAACGAAAAAATAAAGTGAAAAAAATCTCCTTCAAAGTGTTTTAAGCATTGTGTTTTATTTGTTGGTTTTTAAGATTGTATTTTTAAATCAATATTAATTGAAATAGTATTCAATGGTGAACACTTATCGACGCCTACCTCAGATAAATCAAATAATAAAAGGTATTACAGATTCCAGTAATAAATCCCATGCGACGTAACGTGACAGACAGCAGGAAGGGGAAGTAAGCAATCAGGAGAAGATTTACTTGTGGAGGTTATCTACCTTTAGTCTGAGGCGCGATTTTATATTTGCATGTCTCAATGTTTGAGCATTCAGCAAATTGCGAACTCATTTGTAATACAGTACAAAATGAAAACTATAGCCAAAAACATTCTAAGCAATGAGTTATAAGATAGACTTTTTTCCACACAGACTCAAAGTGGAAAGTCAGTAAACAGATGTTATTACTCTGAAAGACTCTTAGGAGGGGGAGGGGCAAAAGGAAAGATAAAGACTTCCTTCCCATTCATTGACTTCAATGTTCAAGTCCTGTCAGCTACATCTGTGTAAATGCAGGCGAGGGGAATAAAACTGCTGATCATAAGGCTTCATTCAAATAAAGAAAGCAAAATGCAAATTGAAGCAAACATAGTTGCTTTTTTCTTTTGGATAATGAGACTTTCCGATGATTTTCACGAAAATGGAAGGCAAAACAACACGTTTCAGAGACTCACCGAATGAGTATACTAAACAGTTGTTCCGAGGAACAAGGTTATCATCAAAGCAAACAAGCCAGTTTCCCATTTGTTTTTTGTTTTTGCAGGTGTACCTTCTTCTTACCCAGTCACTAAAACAACATTTTCATCTTATGTAATTTTGTAAGACTAGTTTAGCTGTCATAATAATGAAAGGTCATCAAGAAACACAAATTTCATGTGTAATGAGAGACAGGTAAGTACTTGATAAGTCATTCCTTAACTCGCTTTATTCATAACTCCTTGTGACAACTATACTTCTTGTAGCAACTATTCATCCTACATTGTGTACTGTAATATTTAAAAATGAAATTTTTGCTCTGTCCTCAAATCACTAGATAACATTTTTTATATTCATATTTCAATATTTTTACATTTCGCTAAGCCCTATAGGGAGTTATCTGTGTCTACTTTATCTTACGATTGTTTGTTAACATTTATTACCTTTCCATATCACACGCACGCCCCCACCACGGTACAGTCCACAAGGCTCGTTTGTCTGCCCCTGTCAGCACAGGAATGCATGTTTGATGATGTCAGCTAATGCATATTTATCTATGTGTGGACTGTTTATTATCAGTTGTCTGCCTGCCTGTCTGTCTGTCTGTCTGCCTGCCTGCCTGTCAGCAAGTCTATGGAGATTTTTGTATGTCTTTCTGTTTGTGTGTCTTTCTCTCTATGGATCTTACTCTATGTACAAGTGTTTTCTCTTTTATTTGTATTCTCACTATTGAAATAACTAATATTTTTCAAGAGCTATTATCATAAGGTAATAATTGTGTGTCCTCAAATTTCCTCAATGCATTAAACTGTTAATATTATTACTTGTATGCATGTAAGTTTATAATACTGACTTCTCCATGCAGAACAAATGTCCACAAAGAAAAGAAAGATTTGTGTAAGTTGTGTGTACCAGGATTTCAGCACATTTTCTTATTTATAAAGCAATAGAACTACAAATCAAAGTAATTTGGTGACATCAGATATAAGTATGGTTTGTAATAAATGTTTAAAATTATTGTTTTTCTATCAAATTTAATTTTTACAACAAAAACTTAATGATTGTTTATTATTGGCTATGTGCATGACATTTGTCTATCGACCAAGAATAATTTCATTAAACCTTTGTCCGATCAAAAAAAGTCAGCAAACTTGTTTGTTAGCAAAGATGGTGATATGTATATGTTAGATTGTGCAGTGCTACAGTATACGTGGAACATAATAGATGTTGTCAGAAATAAAATGTGTGAGCATGTCAAAAACACTGAACTGTCATTGATATACTGAATAAACATTCTTAAGAGAAAATCAGCTAATTAGCAGATGTGTTGTTTGCAACATAAGTACCCTGTGCTCTCTAGAAAATAAGTCAAAACCTATTTCTAACAATTTTTAATTGCAATTTTAAAAAGTTCTTAACATGCAAAAGATTCCATCACACCTGACCAGTAGATGGCGTTTGCATCACTACCCACGCACTTCACTCTTGTCGGATTTGTCATCTTTCTCAACATCACTACTTTTGTCTACGGTCCCATGACAGTCTGTGGGTTTTTTTCCATAAGTGGCTGTAGGCTAATCAATCCCGCTATTTTAATCTCTTATTTTCCGCTATTATATATTAAGCTCACCTATCATTATCGCTAGGTGGAATCCCATGACCTCATTAGCTATGTTTACTTACGAGGAGACTCTGTGATGATGTTTACTCCACATTGTGCTTGTGCCAGAGGGGAGAGGCATGTTGAGTTGTCATATTCCTAATATAAAGCCCAATACGTAGACTGCTGCGCATGCCCGATGACCTTTTTCCTCCCTGTGTGCCCCAGTTTCATGCTGCCCCAGCGGGCACCAGCCTACCTGCACGTGACGTTGTGTAACGTGCTGTCGATACCCGGTCTCGAGACCACGGGTGACCCCACGTCAGTTTGAATGGACTGCGCAGCCGCAGAGACATTGCGAAACGTCACTCATGTGTTACGAGTATAAAACTCGTCCCTCAGACCATCCAACTGCTGCAAGCGACTGGCGAACAGAGGAGTAAACAGAAATGAAAGCTACCTGCGCTTGGTGAGACCTGCATTGTACCGATCGCCAAGTCATCTGCTACTCGAAGCAAAGCAAACGGGGCAAGTTCGAGGTCGTCGTCGGCTGATAACGACAGGTAACAGATCGACAGGTAAGTCGCTGTGTGAGGACAGTGTGTGAGCTGCGACTTTACCTGGAAACCAAGATTTGTGTACAAGATTCCGAATCTTAGTTACCTTAGTTACAGTCGTTTGCTTACCCCATGTATCACTCTATCCACCTGTTTCTATATCCTGGGCATGTGTCAGTGCTTTTTTCAGTGTGTGTGTGTGAACTCCCACTGTGAGGTGACCTCTGCCCTGTGTAATGCACAACTGTTATATATATATCCTAGTTGAGAGACAGCCGACAGCGGAGCGGAACACAACAAACATTTCTCTTTTTACTTGACCTGACTGACACTGGAAACATCTCTCTTTGTATCTGTCTCACTGTCTCACTGCCTTTAAAACACGTACACGACATAGACATCAACAGGCTTTAAAAGTTGTTTCTGGTCTGTACTGATGCTTGTGTGTAGCAAACATCCGTTGTTTACAACCGTTTATGCGCTGTTCTCAATATCAAACAGGGTAATCGATAGACCAGTAGACCAGTAGTTAGTATCCCAGCTCAGGTTCGATACCTTTGTAGTGAAGGCTTTTTTTCCCATTTGATTCAGCTGTGGGGAATAGCTACCTGACTCCACAGAGGGTTGGGGAAGGTAAGGAAGCGAGATGGAATGAGAACCACTCTCATCCAAAGCTGATCTTGAGAAAACAGATCATTAACTAAGAAAGGTGGGGAGAGGGATGACCCTTTACAGCTCCTTAGCTGCATCTGATGCACGAGTACCATACATAATTAACTACCATTACTGTTTGTCGCAGCATACGCAGTGTCGGTGTCGTTGTCGTTGTTAAGTACTCCGAAAACTGTGGCTGCTTAAGTAAAGGGGAATTCTCCATCATTGTATGTGTGCAGTTTTGAGTTATTAAGATTACTAATTATTTTTTATCAGATGGAGCTGTTCCAGAAGTTTTCTTTCAATGTGGACCTCATAGAAGGAAGTAAAAAGCACGTGGCTTTCCTGAAGACCCTGGCTGACAATGACGTCATGCAAGCGGACTTACGTCATGCTCTTTACCGTTACGAGAAA
>SRHC01002963.1:0-26924 GCA_004794325.1 Pomacea maculata | reverse complement strand
CCCTTTCTCTTCCCTGGACCTGCTGTCCAAGACCACAGTCAAGAAAGACCTGTGTGCGGATATGGGCCGAGCTACGGCCACAGTGTCGCTGTCCATCACTCCAGTTTCAGAATGTAAAGCCAAGCTGACGCTGCAGGTCGGCCAGTTCACCAAGGCTGTGATGCCCGTTGAAGTGGATTCCATGTGGGGCCCGGTTCCTCGAAACCAGCTCCCAGCTGGAGTTGTTAATGAGTGCGATGTAACATCACACAGGTGAGAAACTTTTTCCCACAAACTGCAAATGTTTAGGTAATACTCTCAACATACAAACCTCGTGAATGAATACAAAGATAAAATTATTATAAAATGTAATCGATTCCTCAAGCACAACAAATTTCAGCTGAGATATGTTGGAAGAAACAAAAAACAGATAAACACTTTTATTAATACATAATTAAACAAGTATCTCGGACAAATGAACACAAAATAAGACAAATGAGCGAGAGACATTGTGTTCTCCAGCCTCGTCAACCGCGAGGGGTCGTTACAGATGACTTGCCGCGTCATCCACAGTCTTCCCATGATGCAGTCGGTTGTACAAGTCTTCCACAGAGACAAGATGGCGGCTGTTGCCCACCTTATAGGCACTGAGCAACTCCCACTTCCAAACCAGGTAAGAAGGGTATTGAAGCTGGTCTACACATTGAAGTGATCCAGTGAGGAATCATCATCATCATCATCATCATCATCATCATCATCATCATCATCATCATCATCATGAGGTCAACAAAACAGGTTCAGATTACATTTATAGTAGGAAGACGGAAAAGTCTGATAAAGTCACCATAATGCCTCAAGGATCTCCCCCAGAGAAGTGATGATTATTTCGGTGAAACACCTGTCCTGCAGGTGACGAGCCCTGAAAGCTGTCCTTACCTGAACCCAAAGACAGGTGAGCGAGCGGTGCTCATCAAAAACAACACCGGAGACTGGGGAGTGCTGGTCGGGCGATGGAAAGGATTCCGAATTGGACAACCTGGGGGCAAAGGTCAGACCTTAGATGGGTTGAAGACAGTGTAACCTACAATTATTACAGAATGTACAATTTTGATTTAATAGCTAGCACAAAAATATTACTAAAAATAAAACTAATGTGTAACATTTTCATTCATAATTTTTCTTTGTTTTTTTATTTAGATTTCCGCTTTCCCTCTAATTGTGGAAGTAGGTATATCTGTGATTGTTGTCATAAAATAAGCGCATACAGAAAAATTAACCTTTGTCGTCTGGTGACCTAGGTCCAAGCGGAAGTCCAGGAACACTGATAATGAGGCTGTGGAGGTTTGGGCCGGGTGGTGGACGCTGGGAAATGTTTGGGATGAAGTACAACCTCAAAAGCTATGCAGTGACCCTGGGTGACCTCAGAGCTAACCTGAAAAGCGGGGACATCACAATACGGACGACCGTTGATAATGTAAGAGAAACGAGGCTCTTATTTCTGGTGGATTTTCCTCTTTAGTTTTGGAGGTGTTGTTTTGAAACAATCACGACAAACGTACTAAATAATAGTAATAAAAAATGGAAAAATGAGCGAGTTGTTGTAAACTCTCTTCTTTAAGTCAATAACTTGAAAGCATCATTACATTTTAACTTGATTCCAATGCCTTGTATCAAAATAGACACTTCCATTATTGCAGGGGCAGGTTGCGGAGAATGTTGCTCTGTTGTTCTCGGTGTCCCTGCTGCATGTGTTGTGTGTACCCCGATACAATGGCTGGGCACCCGGCAAGCCTATCCAACCAATCCTCCCTCCAGAGGGCAAGCAACCACATCACATCCCCTCCGATGACATGACATGTATTCTGGCGGCAGGTCTGCTGCTGGACACACCATCAAACTATTACATTCAGGTCAGCATTCTGTCTGTCTGTCTGTCTGTCTGTCTGTCTGTCTGTCTGTCTGTCTGTCTGTCTGTCTGTCTGTCTGTCTGTCTGTCTGTCTGTCTGTCTGTTTGTCTGTCTGTCTGTCTGTCTGTCTCATTTTGACCTCTTTTCTTATTGATTCTTTTAAAGAGAATGATTCTGTCGAGATGATTGTGCCGAGTCAGAATGTGACAACCATATGCCAGATCACGTGGCCACAATATATCAGAACACGTGACCTCAGTATGTGTAGAATATGTCATCTAGTTATGGTCCAGTTATGGTCAGAACTTGTCGGAACACATCAAATTCGTGTTTGCAGACCACGTGCGGCTACGACAGGTGTTACGCCATGTCCGGTGTTGAGTGCTCGTCCGACGTTCAATGCAACGTGTGCGACGGACTGCCGGGTGCATGGGACGACGGACCCGGCCACGGCCACCCGGGGAATGGGGGGGACCATCACGGTGGGGACAGTGGCGATGTTGGTGGGACGTACGAAACGGCTGACGCGGGACAAGGAGGAGGGTGTGGAGGCTGCGGGGGAGGGGATGGGGGTGGGGGAGGATGTGGAGGTGGGTTGGGAGGTACTGGCATCGTGGGTGGAAGCTGGGGAAGTGGTGGTGGTGGTGGAGGTGGCGGTGGATATGAAGGGGGTGGCGGTGGCTATGTTGGTGGCGGTGGAGGTGGAGGTGGTGGTGATACCGGTGGAGGTGGTGGTGGTGGTGGTGGATGTCGTGGTGGTGGTGGTGGCTGTAGGGGTGGTGGCTGTGGTGGCTGTAGGGGTGGTGGCTGTGGTGGTGGTGGTGGTGGCTGCGGTGGTGGTGGTGGCTGTGGGGGCGGTTGTTGCGGGGATTGAAGCGAAGGACGCTAAGCACCAAAAAGCAAAGACAGCAAAAGACTATTAACATGAAACTGAAAATATTTTATATTTTACTTGCAAGACATATCAAACACGTCTGACAATACACAAAGATCGCTTTTCTTTAAAATACATATTCCTATTTTTGTACATTGTGTTATTGTGGTGTGTTAAATTAGAAGATTTTCAAGGCACATTTGTAACCATTAAGCTATGAAACTGGTGATATATATGTCATAGTATTATTTAAATTTATTTATCTTCTCGATTTAAAGATGATTATTTTTGGTCTTCACGTTACATACGTTGTTTGTAAATAGAGTATTGAAAAATGTCCTGTTTCCGTTCTAGCTGTCTTCCTTCTATTGTTAAGACATTGTCTAGTAGACTCTGCATTTTTTTATTGTTATAAGAATATTTTTTATTAACCATCCCTTATTTAAATATGTTAATGTTTGATTTAAGTAGACGCTCTTGATTTGAAATTACGGTCTGTTAGATATCTTATTGAGTGTTATACTGTTTTAAAGATGACAGAAACTTCACTCTGTTTGACACTGTGTGGATGAGACAGACCTTTGTGTACCACTCGAATGAGGAAAAAAAACTTTCTAGAACTAGACTACTCCGACGTACGATGATGACAATGACGATAATAATGATAACATGAGATACACATATTCATTAGAAATTTTGTAGCACCTGTGTAAATAAACTGATTAAAACTTTCCTTGGGTTGATTCCTTTCATATTCCTATATATCCCCACATGTTAACATAATATCAAATACTATCTATCCGCCAAAAAATGATAAAAAACGATAAATCAATAGGCGGACAGGAGGGAAACAAACGAAAAAATAAAGTGAAAAAAATCCCCTTCAAAGTGTTTTAAGCATTGTGTTTTATTTGTTGGTTTTTAAGATTGTATTTTTCAATTTTAAATCAATTTTAATACAAATAGCATTCAATGTTGAACACTTATCGACGCCTACCTCAGATAATTCAAATAATAAGAAGTATTACAAATTCCAGTAATGAATCCCATCCGACGTAACGTGACAGACAGCAGGAAGGGGAAGTAAGCAATCACGAGAAGATTTACTTGTGGAGGTTATCTACCTTTAGTCTGAGGCGAGATTTTATATTTACATGTCTCAATGTTTGAGCATTCAGCAAATTGCGAACTGTTTGTAATAGCAGTACAAAAAGATGACTTTAGCCAAAAACATTCTAAGCAATGAGTTATAAGACAGACTTTTTTCCACACAGACACCAAGTGGAAAGTCAGTAAACAGATGTTACTCTGTAAGACTCTTAGGAGGGGGAGGGGCAAAAGGAAAGATAACAACTTCCTTCCCTTTCATTGACTTCAACGTTCAAGTCCTGTCAGCTACATCTGTGTAAATGAAGGTGAGGGGAATAAAACTGCTGATCATAAGGCTTAATTCAAATAAAGAAAGCAAAATGCAAATTGAAGTAAACAAAGTTGCTTTTTCTTTTGGATAATAAGACTTTCCGCTGATTTTCAGGAAAATGGAATTCAAAACAACACGTTTCAGAGACCCACCCAAATGAGTATACTAAACAGTTGTTCTGAGGAACAAGGTTATCATCAAAGCAAACATCCCAGTTTCCCATTTGTTTTTTGTTTTTGCAGTTGTACCTTCTTCTTCCCCAGTCACTGAAACAACATTCTCATCTTATGTAATTTTGTAAGACTAGTTTAGCTATCATAATAATGAAAGGTCATCAAGAAACACAAATTTCATGTGTAATGAGAGACAGGTAAGTACTTGATAAGTCATTCCTTAACTCGCTTTATTCATAACTCCTTGTGACAACTATTCATCGACATGCTGCACTGTAGTATTTAAAAATGAATGTTTGTTGGTCGCCAAATCGCTGAAGTTAACACTTATTTATTGTTCGTTTTATAGTATTTTTAATGTTCCTGCTAACAGAGATAGTGATATGTATATGTTAGATTGTGCAGTGCCAACAGTATACGTGGAACATAATAGATGTTGTCAGAAATAAAATGTGTGAGCATGTCAAAAACACTGAACTGTCATTGATATACTGAATAAACATTCTTAAGAGAAAATCAGTTAATTAGCAGATGTGTTGTTTGCAACATAAGTACCCTGTGCTCTCTAGAAAATTAGTCAAAACCTATTTCTAACAATTTTTAATTGCAATTTTAAAAAGTTCTTAACGTGCAAAAGATTCCATCACACCTGACCAGTAGATGGCGTTTGCATCACTACTCACGCACTTCACTCTTGTCGGATTTGTCATCTTTCCCAACATCACTACTTTTGTCTACGGTCCCATGACAGTCTGTGGGTTTTTTTTTCCATACGTGGCTGTAGGCTAATCAATCCCGCTATTTTAATCTCTTATTTTCCACTATTATATATTAAGCTCACCTAGCATTATCGCTAGCGGGAATCCCATGACCTCATTAGCTATGTTTACTTACCAGGCGACTCTGTGATGATGTTTACTCCACATTGTGCTTGTGCCAGAGGGGAGAGGCAAGCTGAGTTGTCATATTCCTGATATAAAGCCCAATACGTACACAGCTACGCATGCCCGATGACCTTTTTCCTCCCTGTGTGCCCCAGTTTCATACGACCCCAGCGGGCACCAGCCTACCTGCACGTGACGTTGTGTAACGTGCTGTCGATACCCGGTCTCGAGACCACGGGTGACCCCACAACAGTTTGAATGGACTGCGCAGCCGCAGAGACATTGCGAAACGTCACTCATGTGTTACGAGTATAAAACTCGTCCCTCAGACCATTCAACTGCTGCAAGCGACTGGCGAACAGAGGAGTAAACAGAAATGAAAGCTACCTGTGCTTGGTGAGACTTGCATTGTAGCGATCGCCAAGTCATCTGCTACTCGAAGCAAAGCAAACGGGGCAAGTTCGAGGTCGTCGTCGGCTGATAACGACAGGTAACAGATCGACAGGTAAGTCGCTGTGTGAGGACAGTGTGTGAGCTGCGACTTTACCTGGAAACCAAGATTTGTGTACAAGATTCCGAAGCTTAGTTACCTTAGTTACCGTCGTTTGCTTACCCCATGTATCACTGTATCCACCTGTCTCTATATCCTGGGTATGTGTCAGTGCTTTTTTCAGTGTGTGTGTGTGAACTCCCACTGTGAAGTGACCTCTGCCCTGTGTAATGCACAACTGTTATATATATATCCTAGTTGAGAGACAGCCGACAGCGGAGCGGAACACAACAAACATTTCTCTGTTTACTTGACCTGACTACACTGGAAACATCTCTCTTTGTATCTGTTTCCCTGCCTCACAGCTTTAAAAACACATACACGACATAGACATCAACAGGCTTTAGAAGTTGTTTCTGGTCTGTACTGATGCTTGTATGTAGCAAACATCCGTTGTTTACAACCGTCTATGAGCTGTTTTCAATATCAAACAGGGTAATCGATAGACCAGTAGTTAGTATTCCAGCTCAGGTTCGATACCCTTGTAGTGAAGGCTTTTTTTCCCATTTGATTCAGCTGTGGGGAATAGCTACCTGACTCCACAGAGGGTTGAGGAAGGTAAGGAAGCGAGATGGAATGAGAACCACTCTCATCCAAAGCTGATCTTGAGAAAACAGATCATTAGCTGAGAAAGCTGGGGAGAGGGATGACCTCCTTAACTGCATCTGATGCACGAGTCCCATACATAATTAACTACCATTACTATCCGTCGCAACATACGCAGTGTCGGTGTCGTTGTCGTTGTTAAGTACTCCGTAAACTGTGGCTGCTTAAGTAAAAGGGAATTCTCCATCATTGTATGTGTGCAGTTTTGAGTTATTAAGATTACTAAACTAATTTTTTTTTCAGATGGAGCTGTTCCAGAAGTTTTCTTTCAATGTGGACCTCATAGAAGGAAGTAAAAAGCACGTGGCTTTCCTGAAGACCCTGGCTGACAATGACGTCATGCAAGCGGACTTACGTCATGCTCTTTACCGTTACGAGAAATACTGGCTCCCTCTGGCGGCCAGGTACCCGGACAACGAGCTGTCGGCGCCGCTGGACGTGGAGTGGATCTGGCACTGCCACATGCTGTGTCCGCTCCGTTACCAACAAGACTGCATGAAGCTCGTTGGCACCCTCGTTGACCATAAACTGTACAGCACGGCCGAACTACGAGTACACCAGGGAGTGGCTCAGTTGCTATGGGAACAAATATATCCCGGAGTACCCTTTGACCCTTTGCCTATGATTAAAATCCCAAAGGATTTCCAGTCTAAGCTCTCCTACGACGTGGTGTCGGCAGGGTCCAGACAGAAAAGCTTTCTGTACCATGTCAGTCTCCCACATTTCACGGACCGAAAGTTTCTGGAAGCCGCTGAAAACCGGTACCGGAAGTTCCTCTACCTCAAGCAGCAGAATCCTGAGTTGTTCGTGGTCCCCACCTACGACATTGATCTCCTCTGGCACACACATCAGCTGCACCCGGTCCGGTACAAGGAGGACACAGAGAGGATTCTGGGCCGGACACTAGATCACGACGACTCCGTCAGCGACAGGAGCCGAGGGTCCAAGCAAGCTGTGTCCGAGGCCATGACCCGGGAAGCCTGGCAAAAAGAGTTTGGAGAGTCGTACGCCCTTTGCGGAGCGATGTACCGCGGGGAGGCGCCTGAAGGTAAGTTGTACCAGGCGACACCAGAGGACACCCTAGCTCTCAGTGAAGCCAAAATCATGTGTTACTTGGAAAAGTTGGAGATCAAAGATGTCGCCTCCAAGAAGGTGCGGACTACTCTGCACGTCGGCACGAGGTATGACAATGTGGAACGAATAAAGAGTCACATCCGGGGAACCTCGTGGGTAGGTAACCCTCCCTGTCAGTTCACCCTCAAGTCCGAATCGCTCAGTTTCCTTCGGATCCAGGTGGAGAAAAAGTTAGGGTGCTCGTGTATTGGGGGCACAGAGTTGGTGGGGGAAGCTTTCATGAACCCTTTCTCTTCCCTGGACCTGCTGTCCAAGACCACAGTCAAGAAAGACCTTTGTGCGGATATCGGCAGAGCTACGGCCACAGTGTCGCTGTCCATCACTCCAGCTTCAGAATGTGAAGCCAAGCTGATGCTGCAGGTCGGCCAGTTCACCAAGGCTGTGATGCCCGTTGAAGTGGATTCCATGTGGGGCCCGGTTCCTCGAAACCAGCTCCCAGCTGGAGTTGTTAATGAGTGCGATGTAACATCCCACAGGTGAGAAACTTTTTCCCACAAAAAACTGAAAAGGTTTAGATAATACTTTCAATATACAGACCTCTTGAATGAATACAGACTAAGATAAAATTATTATAAAATGTAATCGATACATCAAGCACAACAAATTTCAGCTTAGATATGTTGGAAGAAAAAAAACCCCAGATAAACACATTTATTAATACATAATAAAACAAGTATCTCGGACAAATGAACGCAAAATAAGACAAATGAGTGAGAGACATTGTGTTTTCCAGCCTCGTCAACCGCGAGGGGTTGTTACGGATGACCTGCCGCGTCATCCACAGTCTTCCCATGATGCAGTCGGTTGTACAAGTCTTCCACAGAGACAAGATGGCGGCTGTTGCCCACCTTATCGGCACTGAGCAACTCCCACTTCCAAACCAGGTAAGAAGGGTATTGCAGCTGGTCTACAGATTGAAGTCATCGTCATCATCATCATCATCATCATCATCATCATCATCATCATCATCATCATCATCATCAATCAATCAATCAATCAATCAATCAACCAATCAATCATCATCATGAGGTCAAAAAAACAGGTTCAGATTACATTGACAGTAGGAAGACCCAGTGTTGTCCATAGGAATGGGAATCCCATGGGATGGGATGGGACAGGACACATTTGTATTTCCCATGGTAGTCGATACTTGATATTGTAAAATAAATTTACGCTGAAATTTGAAGTTGCGTAAGTAAATTATTGGAAAAATGAACATAGGTTTCCACTGCTAAAAGCAAGTGCGAAAATTGCTTTGGCCGTACCAGCAGTGTTGTCCATAGGAATGTTATTACCATAGGAATCCCATGGGAAACGATGGGATGGGATGGGACAGGCATAAATTGCCATGGGATGGGATGGGATAGAAAAATATGTCCCATGGACAACTCTGGGAAGACCTCAGAAAATGGAAGAGCTATTATCTTTGTTAATTATTTAAGTTAATTATCTTCATCTGTGATGTCATGATTTTGACTTTTTTATAGGCCTGTATTTCCATAATGGAAGAAGTGCATTTACTCGAGAGTCTGGAAAATATTTTCTGGCTCAGTGTTTTACCCAGAAATTGTAACATTCGCTTCCTACTAAGCCTTTAAGCATCAAGTAACATGAAATAGATACCAGCGCTTGGGTTTAGTGTCGCAATCAGACTCTGAAATAACTTCATCCTCAAATAATACCCTGCATTAATTTCAGTCTACAGTAATATACTGATATATCTTTAGTCAGCACTAAGCCACCGATTTAATCTTTGTCTTCAGTAATACATTGATAAAGTCTGATAAAGTCACTATAATACATTCATTAAATCTGAAATAATAAATCTTTCCTAATTCACGGAGAATTATGTCGCTCTGAATAAATATCCAATTCAATCTTGTTTTGCAATAATATACAGACTTATTAAATACGTCTGAAGTAATGTGATGATGTAGGACCCTGCTAACAGTACCCGGATTTAATCTCGGCCAGATAACATGATAATTATTTTGGTGAAACACCTGTCCTGCAGGTGACGAGCCCTGAAAGTTGTCCTTACCTGAACCCAAAGACAGGTGAGCGAGCGGTGCTCATCAAAAACAACACCGGGGACTGGGGAGTGCTGGTCGGGCGATGGAAAGGCTTCCGAATCGGACAACCTGGGGGCAAAGGTCAGACCTTAGATGGGTTGAAGACAGTGTAACCTAGAATTATTACAGAATGTACAATTTTTATTTAATAGCTAGCACAAAAATATTACTAAAAATAGAACTAATGTGTAACATTTTCATTCATATTTTTCTTTGCTTTTTTCATTGAGATTTCCGCTTTCCCTCTAATTGTGGAAGTAGATACATCTGTGATTGTTGTCATAAAAGAAGCGCGCACAGAAAAATTAACCTTTGTCGTCTGGTGACCTAGGTCCAAGCGGAAGTCCGGGAACACTGATAATGAGGCTGTGGAGGTTTGGGCCGGGTGGTGGACGCTGGGAAATGTTTGGGATGAAGTACAACCTCAAAAGCTATGCTGTGACCCTGGGTGACCTCACAGCTAACCTGAAAAGCGGGGACATCACAATACGGACGACCGTTGATAATGTAAGAGAAACGAGGCTCTCATTTCTGATTGATTTAACTCACAAAAGTACTAAATAATAGTAATGAAAAATGCAAACAATGAGTGAGTTGTTGTAAACTCTCTTCGTTAAGTCAATAACTTGTAGGAATCAATGTTCCCCATCTTTTCATTTACATTTTAACGTGAATCCAATGCCTTGTATCAAAGTAGACACTTCCATTACTGCAGGGGCAGGTGGCGGAGAATGTTGCTCTGTTATTCTCGGTGTCCCTGCTGCATGTGTTGTGTGTACCCCGATACAATGGCTGGACACCCGGCAAGCCCATCCGACCAATCCTCCCTTCCAAGGGAAAGCGTCGACCACATCACGTCCCCTCCGATGACATGACATGTATTCTGGCGGCAGGTCTGCTGCTGGACACACCATCCAACTATTACATTCAGGTCAGCATTCTGTCTGTCTGTCTGTCTGTCTGTCTGTCTGTCTGTCTGTCTGTCTGTCTGTCTGTCTGTCTGTCTGTCTGTCTGTCTGTCTCATTTTGACCTCTTTTCTTATTGATTCTTTTAAAGAGAATGATTCTGTCGAGATGATTGTGCCGAGTCAGAATGTGACAACCATATGCCAGATCACGTGGCCACAACATATCAGAACACGTGACTTCAGTATGTGTAGAATATGTCATCTAGTTATGGTCCAGTTATGGTCAGAACTTGTCGGAACACATCAAATTTTGTTTGCAGACCACGTGCGGCTACGACAGGTGTTACGCCATGTCCGGCGTTGAGTGCTCGTCCGACGTTCAATGCAACGTGTGCGACGGACTGCCGGGTGCATGGGACGACGGACCCGGCCACGGCCACCCGGGACATGGGGAAGAACATCACGGTGGTGACAGCGGCGATGTAGGGGGGACGTATGAAACGGCTGATGCAGGACAAGGAGGAGGGTGTGGGGGCTGCGGGGGAGGGGATGGGGGTGGGGGAGGATGTGGAGGTGGGTTGGGAGGTACTAGCATCGTGGGTGGAGGCTGGGAAAGTGGTGGTGGTGGTGGAGGTGGCGGTGGATGTGGAGGGGGTGGCGGTGGCTGTGGTGGTGGTGGTGGTGGCTGTGGTGGTGGTGGAGGTGGTGGCTGTGGTGGAGGTGGAGGTGGTGGAGGTGATTGGGGAGGAGGAGGAGATAGTGGTGCTGGTGGTGGCGGAGGTGGATGTGGAGGAGGTGGTGGTGATACCGGTGGAGGTGGCAGTGCATGTGGTGGTGGTGGTGGTGGTGGTGGCTGTGGTGGTGGTGGTGGTGGTGGTGGTGGTGGTGGCTGTGGTGGTGGTGGTGGCTGTGGTGGTGGTGGTGGCTGCGGTGGCGGTGGATGCGGGGGTTGAAGCGAAGGACGCTAAGCACCGAAAAGCAAAGACAGCAAAAGACTATTAACATGAAAGTGAAAATATTTTATATTTTACTTGCAAGACATATCAAACACGTCTGACAATACACACAGATCGCTTTTCTTTAAAATACATATTCCTATTTGTTTACATTGTATTATTGTGGTGTGCTAAATTAGAAGATTTCTAAAGCACAGTTTTAACCAATAAGCTATGAAACTGGTGATATATATGTCATAGTATTATGCAAATTTATTTATCTTCTCGATTTAAAGATGATTATTTTTGGTCTTCACGTTACATACGTTGTTTGTAAATAGAGTATTGAAAAAATTTACTGTTTCTGTTCTAGCTGTCTTCCTTCTATTATTAGGATATTGTCAAGTAGGCTCTGAATTTTTGATTGTTATAAAAATATTTCTTATTAAGCATCAGTTATTTAACTGTGTAAATGTTTGATTTAAGTGGACGCTCTTGGTTTTAATAACGGTCTGTTAGGCATCTTATTCAGTGTTATACTGTTTTAAAGATGGCAGAAACATCACCCTGTTTGACACTGTGTGAATGAGACAGACCTCTGTGTACCACTCGAATGAGGAAAAAGAAAACTTTCTACAACTAAAGTGCTCCGATGTACGATGATGACAATGACGATAATAATGATAACATGAGACACACATAATCCGTAGAAATTTTGTTAACACCTCTTTAAATAAACCCATTAAAACTTTCCTTGGGTTGTTTCCTTTCCTATTCCTATGCATCATCACATGTTTACATAATGTCAGCTACTGTCTATACGCCAAAAAAAGTAAAAAACGATAAATTAATTGGCGGACAGGAGGGAAACAAGCGAAAAAATAAAGTGAAAGAAATCCACTTTAAAGTGTTTTAAACATTGTGTTTTATTTGTTGCTTTTTAAGATTACATTTTTAATTCTAAATCAATATTAATGCAAATAGTATTCAATGATGAACACTAACCGACGCGTACCTCAAGTCAAATAATAAAGGTAGTACAGATTCCAGTATTGAAGTCTCATGCGACATAGTGTGACACACAGCAGGAAAGGGACGTAAGCAATCAGGAGATGATTTACTTGTGGAGGTTGTCTACCTTGAGTCTGAGCCACGATATTAGCCCGCATTAAGCACTTCTATCCTACTTACCTATTTACTTTCATTACAGATAAAAACCCCAATAGTATAAATACCATGTTGTGTAGTACAAGCACCTACTATACCAGATAAAACCACGAAGCTCAGATCTTTGCACATTCTGCATACAATCAAAGGAATCCATGACAATAAGCAAATTTATTAATCCAAATGTACAACTATCTTTAAAGAACAAAAGGAAAGATAACGACTTCTTCCTTCCCATTCATTGACTTCAATGTTTAAGTCCTGTCAGCTACACCTGTGTAAATGCAGGCGACGCGAATAAAACTGCTGATAATAAGGCTTCATTCAAATATAGAAAGCAAAGTGCAATTGAAGTTTCTCAAGATAAAGTAATGAAGAAAAGAGAGGAAGATATCAGTTTCTTTTCGTGTTAAGGTAAGCAACTTCTGCCTGAATTCTAAAGGAGGTCCCTGAACGAAATCCTTGGTAGAGGCCGCCGGTGACGAATAGCTGGAAGCCCATGTCGTTCAGCCGGAAGTACGTATCAACGGCATCAGGGACTCGTTCTCGAGGCGGAAAGTCCTTAAACAGGTGCCACTCCACCAGAAACTGCGGGACGGACGACAAGATCCCAGAGTCAAGAAGATCACGAGTGACGTCCCACTCATAGCCCTCAATGTCCATCTTAAGCACGGTTAGCTGCTCCTAAACAACAACAACAACAACAACCAATAACACGGTGCTTCCTCATAGTTTGGAATGGAGGTGATTACGACAGCGTTTGTATACAACCCAATGCTAAGTTGCTTGAGAAAAGCAAAGATTTCAGTTGGATAATCCACACTGTGACTAGATTGCAAATATTACTGGAACCCTGATCAATTGTCGCAGACATCTTTTAGTCAGAAAACTTTGCTTTACTTGTATTTAACTTAAGTGACACAATAACTAACTTGACATATACAAGTCAGTACAAGTGACCTTTCTAACCTTTCTGTGACCCAGGAGGTCAAGGATTGTCTGCAGACGTCTCATCGGCCAACCGTTGACCGCCCGGCGCTTTTTAACATACTCATCGACTCTGGGTACAAAATGGTCGTCGTCCTTATCGCTGATGCCGATTCTCTTGAAGAAAACACGGTCCCCACGCTTGTGGTCAGGAGTGTCCAGCATGCTGCAACATGACAAACTCTGGTAATACTCTCCTACAACGTTTAACTGTTTTGTGGTATCTTCATAATACAATATAAATATTAATATATAATAATTAATAATGTATAACAAAAGTATTTTTGAAAATATTATTTCACCTGGGATCAAAGGAGTAGACGGTGCATCCTATGGCCGCCATTGCGTCATCAAAGCGAAAGTCATAGTTGATACTGAAAATATGTTTTACAGACACAGTATGTTTGTTCTCATCTTTATTGTTTTCTCCGACAACTTTGCACTCTTCTTCTTTAAAGTTGTAACTATGTATATATGCCTGATCATGTTTAGTGTATCTTTCAAACCTCTTTCTGTTAAAGTTTTTTCAAAGCACGAATTTATGTTTTAGGGTGGTTTGGTGGTTGCGAGAATCAAAAACTTCGATAGAAGCAGAATTTCTAAGCTCATTAGTGTTTTCAGTTAGTTTGTTATATTTCTCTGGATAAGTTTATGTTTATTTAGTAGCATATAATTTTTTCAACAATCAAAAGTACATTTCCACCCGCAGAAGAAACCGACAGTTTTAAAATCTTGAATACAGACTATGCATTTAAAATCATTTAATGGTAGTAATAATAGTATATTGATAATCTCTAAGTCTGCAAAGATAAATTTTGGTGGGTCTTATTTTTTAACACTTGGTAAAATTAATGGTTTCATAACAGAAAAATAAAAGTTCAACGGATTATGTAAGGTATTTGCATCTCACCGAATCATGAGCTAACATTCCCCAGAACAATATAAATTAAATAAAATGGCTTTAAAAGTTATTAAATTATAAAAACGAAATTGTGGGGGGAACAGAAAGACCCTGAAGCAAACATAGTTATTTTAACTTTTGGATAATGAGACTGTCCAAAGATTTTCACGAAAATGGAAGGCAAAACAACACGGTTCAGAGACTCACCCAAATGAGTACACTAAACAGTTGTTCTTGGGTACAAGGTTATCATCAAAGCAAACAGGCCAGTTTCCCATTTGTTTTTTGTTTTTACAGTTGTACCTTCTTCTTACCCAGTCACTGAAACAAAATTTTCATCTAATGTAATTTTGTAAGACAAGTTTAGATATCATAATAATGAAATGTCATCAAAAAAACACAAATTTCATGTGTAATGAGAGACAGGTAAGTACTTGTTCAGTGGTTCCTTAACTCGCTTTATTTATAACTCCTTGTGACAACTAAACTTCTTGTGGCAACTATTCATCCTACATTGTGTACTGTAATATTTAAAAATGTAAATGTTAGCTCTGTACTCAAATCACTAGATAACATTTTTTTATATTCATATTTCAATATTTTTAAATTTCCTGAGACCCGTCGCTAAGCACTAGGGAGTTATCTGTGCCTACTTTATCTTACCAACGTTTGTCAACATTTCTTACCTTTCCATATCACACGCACGTCCCCACCACGGTACAGTCCACAAGGCTCGTTTGTCTGCCCCTGTCAGCATAGGAATGCATGTTTGATGATGACAGCTAATGCAGATTTATCTAAGTGTGGACTGTTTATTATCAGCTGCCTGCCTGTCTGTCTGCCTGCCTGTCTCTCTGTCTGTCTGCCTGTCTGTCTGCCTGTCTGTCAGCAAGTCTATAAAGGCTTTTGTATGTCTTTCTGTTTGTGTGTCTTTCTCTCTATGGATCTGACTCTATGTACATGTGTTTTCTCTTTTATTTGTATTCTCACTATTGTAATAACTAATATTTTTCAAGAGCCATTATCATAAGGTAATAATTGTGTGTCCTCAAATTTCCTCAATGCATTAAATTGTCAATATTATTACTTGTATGCATGTAACTTTGTAATACTGACTTCTCCATGCAGAGCAAATGTCCACATTGTTTTTTTCCAAAGTAGAAGCGTCTGCCAGGTTGTGGAAAGGTAAAAAGAAATAAAGGACAGACACTAATCCAAGAATTGCCATGAACACAATGCTGGTCCATCTAAACTGCTTGAAGATGTGCATCGCCATTTACTGCAAAGAAAAGAAAGATTTGTGTAAGTTGTGTGTACCAGGATGTCAGCACATTTTCTTATTTATAAAGCAATAGAACTACAAATCACAATAATTTGGTGACATCAGATATAAGTATGGTTTGTAATAAATGTTTAAAATTATGGTTTTTCTATCAAATTTAATTTTTACAACAAAAACTTAATGATTGTTTATTATTGGCTATGCGCATGACATTTGTCTATCGACCAAGAATAATTTCATCAAACCTTTATCCGATAACAAAAGTCAGCAAACTTGTTTGTTGGCAGAGATAGTGATATGTATATGTTAGATTGTGCAGTGCCAACAGTATACGTG
This sequence comes from Pomacea maculata, assembly GCA_004794325.1. Lineage (NCBI taxonomy): Eukaryota > Metazoa > Mollusca > Gastropoda > Architaenioglossa > Ampullariidae > Pomacea > Pomacea maculata. The sequence goes on along the minus strand of SRHC01002963.1, from coordinate 10,809 downwards.
GAACATAATAGATGTTGTCAGAAATAAAATGTGTGAGCATGTCAAAAACACTGAACTGTCATTGATATACTGAATAAACATTCTTAAGAGAAAATCAGTTAATTAGCAGATGTGTTGTTTGCAACATAAGTACCTTGTACTCTCTAGGAAATTTGTCAAAACCTATTTCTAACAATTTTTAATTGCAATTTTAAAAAGTTCTTAAGCTGTTTTGGTTTGTTATTTGAATAGGAAATTTCTAGTATGTAGTGGTCATTTCTTTCCTTGGGTGGAAAGGATAATGACTTTGACTTTATTTAGTGTAGACCATGGCTATGACTGAAGAGGGTGAATATAAAAACATAAAAATCATAATAAATAAAATAAATATAAAACTTGTAAATACACGCTTTTTGGTAAAATGTTTACATGTCTCTGGGTGTATCCAGTGTAACATGTGTACACAGCGCGCGTGCTGTTTAGGTATGATGTCTATATAATATACATGTTTACCATCTGAGGACTGAATGAATAAAGATTAGTTTATCATATTTGGTGCATTTACTGCAACGGGATAGTGGAAAAATGTTGAAGACAAAACAGTTTGCAGAAGCTTTGTGGTGTGAGCTTTTCATACGAAATTGTCGCGGCATTTCTGTTCAAAAGCATTAGACCTTCATATTGTTTGGAGGAAATTTTATGCATTTTCTAAAACTTTTCACGTTCATGAAACTACACTATATTAGAGGGAAAAAAAAACTGTTGACATTTTTGAATATCTGTTTTAAAATGTGTGCAAAATGTACCGACCTATAAAACTGAAACTTACCCAAAAGATTCATCAAGAGCCTTCACTTTACCGGTGAATAGCAACCTGGAGAAATGCTTTACACCTGCATGCTGGGAACGACTGGGGCTGTTGTAAATCTGTCAGCCAAATTCACAAAGATTAAGGACATATCTGTGTTAGTGGGGAAGGAACATCGAGCAAGCATTAGTATAGCTTCTCTTTAAGCAAAACGAAGCGACTTGAACTGTAAATAGCCATTATTTACGGCTGTGCAATGAGGGTGTGCTATGTTGGGTACAGTCACCTTTGTGCCACCATGAAGAGGGTGTGTAGTCTATGAAGGAGCAGAGAGTGGTCCATAGTTTCAAATGCAGCAGAAAGGTCCAATAGAGTTAAGGCAGAAACATCCCTACTGTAAAGGTCTGATAATATGTCGGTGGTCACTTTACTTAGCTCAGTACTGTGAAAAAGTCTATATCTTGTGTGAGCATGGGGGAGGAGCTGGTGGTCTTGTAAGCCCAGGGCTGTGTTAGAAAAGACAAGTTGGTAACTGGACGATACTTGTTCCACACGTTGACGCCAAGCTTGTTCATAAGAAGTGGCTTCACCAGGGATTTTGTAAACAAAGATGGGAAATACTCGTTGACAAACTGACATTTACAATTGGAGGAGCTGCAGTTAATTATTTAGGCCTGAAGAAATGATGGTTTGAAACATGAATGTATAAAAGAATGTCAGCTCCACTAGTGGGTGACCAGTGACAGCTGGCATGTAAAGACTTTGTCCAGAGATGACGACTAATAGTGGTCAAGGGTTCTTTACATGAGCTCTCTCATGCAGTCACCTAGGACCCACAAAGATGGTTTTGTCCGGTTGGTTGCCACAGCAGGTAGTAGTGGACACGTCAGACGGTGGGACACCGTTAGGCCGGTGCTGTAAACGGACAAGCGAGTGATTGACGAAATCAGTACAAACCGTGGGTGAGTTTACGTTTTCCTTTCCACATCATCGGGTCTTAACGGGTCTGATCGGCGAGCGAGAGGATGTGCGTTCGTGCTTTTGATATTTTATTACTTTTTTTTTTGTTCGACTGCAAACTTTTTTCGTGATAAATAATTTAAGAGGTTTATTTCTATTTTAATGAGTATGTGAAGCGCACTTATTCCATCCCTTTAAGGCTATTTTATCGTTCTATTTGTCTTTATATTGCTGTTTGTTCATCAGGGGTTTGAAGGAACTTCGTGTCCCGCCGCAAACAGTTGGATTGACTGCGTGGTTGTGGCCACTGAGTGGTTGCCATCGTGCGTCCGGCGACACCTGGGGGTGACCGGGACATTCAGCCAAACAGTTCGATAATATACGAGGCCACGATTATAATCAAATTTACAGATTTTAGAAATAATTTCCCCGTTATAATATATGAAGTTATATTTAGTTGTTTTTAGCAACTTTGGTCTCATGTTTGATGAACATCAATTTGGGGCTCCATTTGCTGCATAAGTTTCCACGTGACATCTTCTATACTTTATATTTTTTTACTCTAAAATATATTTATATTAGAAAATGTTTGTACAGTTGCATAAACACTGTGAAGTTACCGCTTAAATACTAGGTATGTAATGCCCCCAGTATTATGCAGGATATGTTTCTCCAGTGAAGAGGCATAAGACCATGTGACCCAGAACAACACTTTGTCCAATATCGTCTTTTAAGTTACCTTGGAAGCTGGTCAGAGGAGGAACTGACTTACGAACATCTGGACTGGACTGGTCATCGGGTACAGGACCTGCTGACTGGTCTCACTATCGCCCAAAACAGTCGTGTGGCGGGTGTTGTCAGATGCCGTGTCGATCCATGTGGTCGCCCGTTTAACAGTACTAGTCAATCGAACGAACGAACGAACGAACGAACGAACGAAGAAACAAATGAACAAACAAACCAACAATAAACGAACCAACAAACAAACGAACCAATAAATAAATAACTAAACAAACAAACCAACAACCAAAAGAACGGAGTTTCTTTAGAACTGACAGATTGTATCTTTTGGTGCTCTGGTTAAATGTTGGCTGTCTAGGAAAAAATAATTCTGAGGCAGTATTTGTCAAACATAGAAGCACCCCTAAAAGAACATGCGTACCATGCAGGGCAGGACGGATGACAAAATTTATACGTTTAATATTTCACTCTTGTCCGTGATCCCGAGTCTGATAAGAAAGCAATTATTCTCCGTTTTGTAGTCTGCCTGATAACAGCCTGAATCCCTCTTTACCCATTGCACCCTGAACTCTGACTTTCAGACACTTTCGCTTGGGTCGTGATTTCTTGAATGCAAATATGTCAAACTATATCTAAAGAGTTGTATACCTGCTAAGGTTCTGTTGGCTGCAGTGCTACATGTCCTAATGTCTGAGTACTCTACTGTTTTGTTCACACGGACCTAATGTGTAGTCTCATTATGATGGCGGATAAGTGAGAGGGAAAATGTGTCCTGTAGGTATATCTGTTCAGTATTTGTTGAGAGAAATCTGTTCCTTTTGGTCGTCTTGCCACTCCAAACCAACTTCCAAGGTATTTGACAGTTTGTGTTAGTTTATTGTTGTAAGCTTATAGAGCGTTTGCGTGCGTGCACGCGCATTGCATAACGCAGTTCATGGGTCTCCTCACGGACACCGGGACCTGACCCCGGTGGTATTTATGGTGATTCATGCAAGACAGTTCAACAGCACCATGCACGTGGTTATAAATGTTTTCATGTCACTTGCCTTCACTCTCACTCCACAAAACACAAGACAGCTCTGCCTTTACGGGCTGTCGACATTTAATAACACACCATAAAAAGTTTCCCCACAAGCACTCATGCATCAATAAAAGTAACACAATACTTTCCTCCTTCCTTCCTCACCAGCACTCTGTCCATCCTGTTCCCGCATACACTTATAAGTAGGAGTACCCTGGGTTGTCCCTCAGACCTGTGGTGAGACAAAGTCTCGTCGTTGATGTTTTGTGATAGCTCCTCCTGTGTACACTCTGAATTCTATTCGATGTAGGTGAGGCACCTCAACTTTCCACCTCCGTAAGCTCTTATTCCAAAAACAAGAACACACAAGGTGATGTACTACATACCATTCGCTAAAACTTCCGCTTGCGTCTGTTACGAAGGTTTCTTCTTCCGGTGAACTCTGACCTTCCGCTCTCCCTCCAAAAACTGTGCATTAATTATAAATATCTAATATAGCAGACGTAAAACCGAAGTACATCAGGGTTGCGAAAAAGAAAGTTTCGAAAAACCAAGGTTCGAAAACTGGACTAAATTTTCACAAACAAAGAAACTGTTCATGTCAGACTTTTCAGGCAGTCTCCACTTCCAACGCTCGTGTCTCTGCATCCAGCGTGTTTCCTCGAGAAGTGAACGACTGGCCACCCGTTAAAAAATAAAAAGTCCTCATTCGTCAATCCAGAAACTTTCAATCGCTCACGAACATATTTCTATTCTCTCGTGCCCTACACTTTGTCCCTCAGAGGGTGAGCAGTGAGATGATACCTATAGACCATAGCCCTGTCAGATGTATCAGACGTGTTCTGTGTTAGACATGAGTGGTCCGCACTCAGTCCCACACTTACCTCCCTTGTCTTTGTCCTCAGACTTCTAGCAGGGAGACCACCCTCCTTGCAGACACGTTTGTTTGTTTGTCTGGTTGGTTCGTTTCTTTTAAAGAAAACTCAAACCTCTGAACTCAACTTTTAGGGGTTTTTTTCTCTTTTTTATTTGGGATAATTTCAGGGATTTGAAAAGATTTGAGAATGAATCTTTAATGTGGACTAGTGGAGTGCCTGCTGATTCAGCCTTCAAGATGATAAGGAGAAGGAGATAGCTAACATGGATGAAGAAAATTTTACATTAGTTAGGACATTCAGTTTTATTTTAATTATAGTAAACGATTATATTTATAGGTTCATATTTGGCTAAGTGTGAACTCATTTGTAATAGAAGATCGGAAAAGAGACTGTGAACAAAAATATAAGTATTCTATATAATAAATTGTAAGCCAAACGTTTTCCACAAAAGTGTATTACCAAGTGGAAAGTCTGTAAACATGTGGTACCCATAACGAATCTTAGGAGGGACAAAAAAAAAACAATAGTTACTTCCAATTCATTGCCTTTCATGTCTAACTTTGTCAACTACCCCATGTAAGGGAAGGTAGAACTACTAATAATAGAGTTTGATATTATTATAACGCTTGTTTCAATTAAAGAGGACATAGTAAGAGTTTAAAATAGAGGGACAGGTCAGATTCGTTTCGTGTTAAGGTAGGAAACCTTTGCCTGCATTATCATGGAGGTCGGTGTTCGGCGGTAGAGGCTGCGGATGTCGAATGACTGGAAGCCCATGTCATTCAGCCGGAAGTACGTATCAACGGCATCAGGGACTCGTTCTCGAGGCGGAAAGTCCGTAAACAGGTGCCACTCCAGCAGAAACTGCGGGACGGACGACAAGATCCCCGAGTCAAGAAGATCACGAGTGACGTCCCACTCATAGCCCTCAATGTCCATCTTAAGCACGGTCAGCTGCTCCTAAACAACAACAACAACAACAACAACAACAAGAACAACAACAACAACAACCAATAACACAGTGCTTCCTCATAGTTTGCAGTTGAGACGAGGACGACAGTGTTTGTGCAGAAGTCAATTCTCAATTGTTTGAAATAAATGGACTTCAAATAAACTGATCCATACTGTGTTTAGATTAGTAATGAATATTTTTTACCATCGTATATACCATCGTATCAGAAACCTTGCTTTACTTGTAATAAATTTTGATTTTAAATTCTCTGGCTCAATAAATTTGCTGACTAGCAAACTAATGTCATGACACAGATACGGTTGATTCCGATGGTAAATGTCAGCTGTTGTCTGAGACACATCGTATCTTGTAAGACCTTACATATTAATATTACACCGATACTCTTCTACACAATAACTAACTTGACCCCTAGAGGTCAGTACTAGTGACAGTTGTTCTGTCTAACCTTTCTGTGACCCAGGAGGTCAAGGATTGTCTGCAGACGTCTCATCGGCCAACCGTTCACCGCCGGGCGCTTTTGAACATACTCATCGACTCTGGGTACAAAATGGTCGTCGTCCTTATCGCTGATGCCAATCCTCTTGAAGAAAACACGGTCTCCACGCTTGTGGTCCGGAGTGTCCAGCATGCTGCAACATGACAAACTCTGACAATGCTCTCCGTGTTACCCACTGCATGTGTGATGAAAGTTTATCCGCGGCAGCTGACAGCCTACAACGTGTTGCTGTTTTGGTTCATCTTCATAATATAATAATAGAAATATTAATATATAAGAAATTATATCTATATATAAAATTTTGAAGCAAAAGAAATTGTTTTTCTTATTTTACCTGGGATCAAAGGAGTAGACAGTGCATCCTATGGCTGCCATGGCGTTGTTAAAGCTAAAGTCATAGTCAATGCTGAAAATATATTTTACAGACTTGTTGTTATTTTTTTCCAGAACATATTGTATTCTTATTATTTAAAGTTTTTAAAATGTACGTAAATAGGATATTCTTTAGTTGATCTTTTATGTCTTTTTTAAGCTCTTTCCATGCAGAGATATAAAAGCACTTACAAACACACAAGACAACAACACTTTAGACTGCGAGTGAACAACGTACAGGTGTGTTGTGATTATAGCGTGTGTGTGTGTGTGTGTTCGCGTGTATGTGAGAGGCGGTTCACGCATCAATAAAAAGTCAAAGAAAAATGAAGACATTAAACAGTAGAATTTATAAGATCATTTTGAGCTTTAAAGACCAACCTGAACTGTTTGAGTTTTTTCAGATATCAGTAAATATAGGTGATATAAAACTAACCTGTAAATTTAAGAAAGATAAACAAGTTGTAAACTACATGCATCTCTCATTTGAGCTTTTTTTGGTTTAACCGTATCAAAAATAAAAGAAACGGTTTTAAAAGTAATACATGATAAAAAAAAAAGTTTTTTGCAATGTGAGTACTTATAAGTCAGAAGACTTTTCTAAGAAGTGGATGGTTTTCACAAAAATCGGAGTACATGTAAAGACATGAATTGTAAGTAGTTTCAGAGACTTACCCAAATGAGTACACTAAACAGTTGTTCTGAGGAACAAGGTTATCATCAAAGCAAACACGCCAGTTTCCCATTTGTATTTTCTTTTTGCAGGTGTACCTTCTTCTTCCCCAGTCACTGAAACAACATTTTCATCTAATGTAATTTTCTAAGACAAGTTTAGCTATCATAATAATGAAAGATCATCAAGAAACACACATTTCATGTGTAATGAGAGACAGGTAAGTACTTGATAAGTCATTCCTTAATTCGCTTTATTCATAACTCTTTGTGACAACTATTCATGCTACATGCAAGTTGTAAAACATTCTAAAAAGATCGTGTTTTCTGTGTCTCTAAAATCTCTAAAGTTAAAACTTCTTTACTGTTCGTATTTCAATACTTGTAATTATCCTGCTAGCCGTCGCTAAGCACTAGGCAGCTATCTGTGTCTTCTTTATCTCACGAATGTTTATTAGTTTCTTACCTTTCCATATCACAAACACGCCCCCACCATGGTACAGTCCACAAGCCTCGTTTGTCTGCCCCTGACGGTATCAAATGTTCAATGATAACGACTGATGTGATTTGATGATTCGTGTAAATGTATTCTGTTTATTATCAGCCATCTGTCTGTCTGTCTGTCTGTCTGTCTGTCTGTCTGTCTGTCTGTCTGTGTATGTAGATTCTTGTATGAGTATCTGTCTTTTCTGCTTGAAGTATGACTGTATGCATATGTTTGTTTTGTTATATTTGTAGTCTCATTTTTAAAATTTCGAGTATTTTTGAAAAGGTATTGTCGTGAGTGTCTCACATGAGTTTTCATCAATGCATCAAGATCTTAATATTACTACTTGTATTAGTAGAACTTTCTGACTATTATGTTACTCTAATACTCACTTCTCCATGCAAAGCAAATGTCCACCCCGTTTTCTTCCAAAGTAGAAATGTCTGGCAAGTTGTAGGAGGGTAACATTAAATAAACGACAGACACAAGTCCAAGAATTGTCATGAACACAACGCTGGTCCGTCTAAACTTCCTGGAAATGTACATCGCCATTTACTGCAAAGAAAAGTAAGATCTGGCTTGGTAATAAAACAAAATGTCAGATCATTTTCTTCTTTTAAAACAACAAAACAACAAATCAAGAAATTCGGTGAGGTGAGATCAGATATAAGTATAGATTGTATAAATACATGTTTTAACTTCATGGTCTTCTATCAAATTGTATTTTCACATTAAGAACTTAGTAATTGTTTTTGTGGGTTGTGCGCGTTTCTTGCAACCTGTATTTTATTTTCATCAAAGTGTACAACACAATATTAAGGCTTTAAAGACATATTACATAAGCAGGATTATATCAGAGGAAAAAATCATTTAGGTTACAAAAGTGAAATTTAGTTGAGGAATGAGTTAAAATATACTAGCAACATTAAGAGAAATATAACACCAATACAAAGTACAGTATCAGGCAAATAAAACTCCAGAAATGTATAGTGTCAGGAATGAAATTTATGTGAGTACATGAGTGTTTATGGACACTGTAGTAGGCATGGAAGTTGAAGTGAGTGACTGAGTGAAGGAGAGTACTCATGGCGTACAGGACACAATCACCAGCCGCACGTGTGTCAGATGAAGACAAGATCAGGATCAGTGTTTTAGTAGTTCCTTACGATGTCGTTGTTGTTGTTATTATTATTTGCTCCGACAAAATCAAAGGTCATTTTCATCTGGAATTGTATTGTACATTCAGTATTAGTTACGACAAAATGTTTTTTTTACAGATGCAATTGTTGCAATATTCTGATGTTGAACTCATTTGTAATGAAGATCAAGAAAAGAGACTATGAAAGAAACGTACAATGAATTGTCAGCCAGACCTTTTCCTCAAATTTGGATACGATACATTCAGCTTCTCTTTACAGATTGTGTGTGTGTTAGTGTGTGTGTTTGTGTGTGTATGTGTTTGTGTGTGTGTGTGTGTATGTGTTTGTGTGTGTTAGTGTGTGTGTGTGTGTATTTGTGTGTGTGTGTTTGTGTGTGTGTTTGTGTGTGTTTGTGTGTGTTTGTGTGTGTTTGTGTGTGTGTGTTTGTGTGTGTGTTTGTGTGTGTGTGTGTGTGTGTATGTGTGTGTGTTTGTGTGTGTATGTGTTTGTGTGTTTTCTTCTCATAAATCAAACTCAAACCGCTCAACAATACTATAATTGCTTTTTCTCCTTTTTATCTATTACAGCGGAATTGAACAGAAGTGAGAAAGAATTTATATTATAGACTTACTGATACTCCTTGCCGCCTGTCGCATGCTGGGTCAACCCTGACCTTAGCTCTGACGGCAGGAGGGCGTTGCCGCGTCATGATCTGACGTCATGATCTGACGAAATTTTGTTTTGTTTTGTTTTTACGTTTTTTGGCGGGAAAAAGCGGAGAGGATGAAGGATCTCGATGGCGGCGGATGGTAAAAAGTACCTTGAGTCTTGAGTGGATTTTGGAAAAGAAGTGTCGTCTGCCAGACCTCTGTCTTCGGGAGTGAAATTGCAGCTAGTGTTCCGGTCGTGAGGACGGACTAGAGACCTTAGTGGTGGTGACGGAATATCGTCAGGAGAAGGCGAGATGGAGGTTGAACTTGTGTATAGCCGCTCCTCTGTTTGGAAACGTCAACAGCATCGTCAACCCGTTCGTCTACAGTTTCTGCAATCCGACCGTTCGTCTAAAGTGTGACTTGTTTTTTCTCTTCTGCTCGAAGAAGTTTTGAATTGTGGTAAATACTTTGCAGATGACTGAAGGTAAAGGAGAATTTCTATCGTGCTGTAAGGACTGGCACAAGTGACCTGACTGTGTCTGACAGGATAATGCTGCTTACATGCAGATGCCAAACTGTGTTTTTTTTAAAATCCTCTTCACACATCCCTATCGTCGTTTCTTCATTTTCTTTCGTTCTGCTGTCCGCCATTGTGTCAACTGTCTACACTGCATCCTCATCGCCTCGTCGGCGCGTGGACGCGTGACCCTGCTGCGCCAGTGTGCGGCCAGCCTTACGTGGAGCCGCTGGGGTGAGGACCTGCGAGCAGGGTGTCACGTGACCAGCGCCCTACCCACGCCTCGTACCTGGACGAGAGGAGGGAGCGGGAAGCCAACTGGAGGAGAGGAAGAGGGGGTACAGGTTAGCTATTTACTTGGTTAATAAATTTGTTTTGTAAATTGAATTTTGTCTTTGTCGTTGTTGTGTGGTCTCTGAGCAGCTGCGGTTCCATGGTACGTCACTAGCCGTCTCCGACCTAACGAGGGGTTACGTGCGTGCATCCTGCGACGTCTGGAGATGATACGCGACACAACCAACAGACCACACACACACAAGTAGATGTACTGCATACCATTCTCTAAAACTTACGCCTGCGTCTCTTACGAAGGGTTGCTCTTGTGCCAACGGTTTCTTCTTCCGGTGAACTTTAACCTTCCGCTCTCCCTCCAAAAACTGTGCCTTAATTATAAATATCTATTATAGTAGACGTAAAACCGAAGAACATCAGGGTTGCGAAAAATAAAGTTTCGAAAAGGCAAGAATCGAAAACTGAACTAAATTTTCACAAACAAAGAAACTGTTCATGTGAGACTTTTCAGGCAGTCTCCACTTCCCACGCACGTGTCTCTGCATCCAGCGTGTTTCCTCGAGAAGTGAACAACTGGCCACCCGTTATAAAATAAAAAGTCCGCATTCGTCAATCCAGAAACTTTCAATCGCTCACGAACATATTTCTATTCTCTCGTGCCCTACACTTTGTCCCTCAGAGGGTGAGCAGTGAGATGATACCTATAGACCATAGCCCTGTCAGATGTATCAGACGTGTTCTGTGTTAGACACGAGTGGTCCGCTCTCACTCCCACACTTACCTCCCTTGTCTTTGTCCTTAGACTTCTAGCAGGGAGACCAC
>SRHC01002962.1:361403-372553 GCA_004794325.1 Pomacea maculata | reverse complement strand
TATTAGAATATTAGATTATGTACGAGCGCTCAATTCAGAAAGTAAACTTTGACACATCTCACCCAATAAGCATACATTAAATGTGTGTTGTACTAGAACACGGTATATAGCGTTTTATAATTAAGAACCTGCAGTACGTGTGTGGTAAACAAAGAGAAAAGATTACAACCTTGGTTTTCAAACATACAGTACATCAGCAGAGAAAATGTCGCGCCGCGTGGAATCATGGGAGTACGTGCATCCACAAGAAGAATAGCAAATATTTAGTTACGTAGCATTGATGTTTTAAAAACTGCAATGACTTTAAACTATCAAACCTAATCATAAGACAAATATAACAAAGTCTTTAAAAATGCTTTTTGTAAGGATTTTCAGTATCTACACCGTGGACTGGCTCTAAAATTCCGTAGGAAAAGTGAATGCCGGCAAATCAAATAGTGACGTCTTATAAAAAATTACGTCATGACGCAAAGCCATAAAGGTTAACATTGTAAATGTTTATAAAACATTTATTTAACATTTTTGTTTTAAATGTTTTATTTTCAAACATTTTAAAAATGTTTTACTTAAAAATGTTTTTTTGGTAAATGTTTTTAAAATGTTTTTAAAACGTTTTATCTAAAACGTAAACCTTATTACAACCATGTAAACGTTTTTAAAACGTTTTTAAAATGTTTTCATGCTATCTGGGTCTTCACACTTGAGCGAGCTTCCACTCCGCCACCTCCACAAAACACTGATCGGTCCAACTGAAGGACTCACACTGTGGAAAGGACCAGTTGGAGTTCACTGGCTGATTGTGCTGATTGTGCTGATTGTGCTGATTGTGCCAATTGTGCTGATTGTGCTGGTTGTGCTGCTTGTGCTGCTTGTGCTGATTGTGCTAATTGTGCTGGTTGTGCTACTTGTGCTGATTGAGCTAATTGTGCTGATTGTGCTAATTGTGCTGATTGTGCTACTTGTGCTGATTGTGCTACTTGTGCTGATTGAGCTAATTGTGCTGATTGTGCTACTTGTGCTGATTGTGCTAATTGTGCTGATTGTGCTACTTGTGCTGATTGTGCTACTTGTGCTGATTGTGCTAATTGTGCTGATTGTGCTACTTGTGCTGATTGAGCTACTTGTGCTGATTATGCATCATTGCCACTTTCTACAGAAGCATTTCGACTCACTGCCAACGATGATCCTTTTCCAGAAATAGAAGTCAGCAAAGCTGAGTAATGTCCAGGCCTCCCTGTAACATGTGATACAAACTGTGTCACGTGGGAGCATCACTGACAATGTGCTGCAGGAAAGGTGTACTCCTCTCACATGAGGTCCAGCACCTTGTCCCTCAGTCCTTCATCACTCAGACACCTTGTCACTCTCAGGGAGTCAAACACTGTGTCAGGACCAGTGAGTGAGGCATGACAGTCAGTCTATGGGATGGATGCGAGGGATGCTGACATTCGAGCTGTCATCAGTGTTCATATGATTGTGTGCCAGACGTGCAAGGACATCTACATGTCATCACGCCGCGCTGCACTCCTATACCATTTTTTTGGAAACAAAAAGGACCGACCAACAATTAATGTCAAAAAAAAAAAAGAAAGAAAAGGAGAGAGAACTGTCCTAATAACGGACAATAAATGAAGATGTGAGTTGTGCCGCAGTGTCACGTGGTGGGTGACGCGAATTAAGAAGACTTCGCGTTACTGTCACGTGTCACGTGTCACGCAATCAGCCCGTCGCCCTCCAGGTTGTTGCTACGGGGACCGCTGTCCTGATGTGACGTGTGGCGACGACAGCGATAACACGATGATAGGATAAAATGCAGAAGTAACACGATAACCTCACAGGCCTCCCCTGCGATGACTCGGTGTGAAGTGTAGAGGACAGACAGACAGACAGACAGACAGACAGACAGACAGACAGACCGACAGACCAACAACCACTGTAGTCTGTCCCTCACTTTGCGATGCACTGCACAGAACCTCCCAAGTCGGACATCAAGAAATCACTCGTCACGTTCGTGCATACACTCGGTCGTCAAGTCGAACATCACCGTGGATGACCCTTACCAGCTACAATCACTGCTCGTCCTTCAATGCTGAGCCCTATTCATCCCCACATGCACGTTCATGCACTGCCCCGGTGTTGTCTGACGTGTTCAACGGTGACCAGGTGGAAGTTTAGTTGTTTGTACACCGTATCACACCCGACCACAGAGCTACTGGAGGCAGGCGACATCTCCTCAGCTACCTGTCTGTCGGTCAGCCCTGGGCTCACTGTCCCTGTCATTGTCGTTGTCGTTGTCGTTGTCGTTGTCGTTCCACAGTAGTCCCTGGACTCACACAGCTTGCCTCTCAATGCAGGTGTTTACTCGGGAGGTCGCTATCCACCCGACCTGTCTACACTTCCCGAGTGCCGACCAATCAGAAAGTCTAGTAGCTGAGTTGCTAGGGTAGCTTTCTAGCGTCACTAATACTATCTGGTATCCATGGTGATTAATTACATTAATTGATAACGATCATAAAATTTGATTTATATAGCAATTGACTGAACCATCAAAGGCAGGCTCAAAGCGCTGTACAAACTGTACAGACACAATAATAACAAACGCTGATCTCAAAAACAAGATTATTGTGTGTCCAGGTAAACATCGCCATCAGTACATGTGGCGTCTGCAGCCTGGCCATTGCACGAAATCTCCGTGTGTCCACAAAGTTCTGATGTACAAATAGTTGAGAGTTAGTAGATGTTGCTTATGGCACTGTCAGTCTTTGGTGGAGTGGCTTCACTGTGAATGTAGCCTTGTAGTCCGAGTGGTGGATGTGATGAGGAGGAGAGATCCACTGCTGAGCAGCACAGAGGGAGGACATCCGTTGTCTGAATGTGTCTGTCTTTGTGGGAGGGAGGACAGAATGGGGGAGTCCGATGAGGACTCAAGGTTTGGGGCAGGAGTGTGGAGGAGGAGCTTTCAAACAATCCATAGCACAGAGGTGACAGCTTGTAGTCTATGGTAGCTTTAACTGATGGCCAATGAAGAAGTGGTGAGACATGTTCACATTTGCGAGTCCGGACAACGAGACAAGCAGCTGAGTTGTGGACTTTCTGAAGCTTGTGGATGAGGTCCTGTGGACAGTCAGCAAGAAGAGAGTTGCCGCAGTTGAATTTTAGACAGAACAAATAAGCAGATGAGAGTTTTGGTGATGGAGATGGACAGAGTATAGCGAATGGAGCTGAAAATTGTCAACATGAAATTCTCACTGGTACAGAACATAGAAAAGATAGCAGCAATGCGCTCTCCCACAAAGCACACATACACACATACACACATACCCACATACCCACATACACACATACACACATACACACATACCCACATCACGCAATTAAAAAGCCACCAAGTTCACTAGAAACTGCCTGCTGCTATGATGCAAGATGCTTTACCGACATAACAAAGTAATGTTTTAGTGAGATAAGTGTGATGCTGTAGGGTGTGGCTATGTGAGGATGTAATGTGTTACAGTGTAATCGTCTAGGCCAGTGGTTCTTAACCTTGTTTGAGGCATCGAACCCACAAGTTTCATATGCACATTCACCGAACCCTTCTTTAGTGTCATCACGAATTGCGGGTGTGTCTTGACCTCCGTGGCGGATCCTCAGCCGAACCCCTGAGACCGACTCATCCAACCCCTAGGGTTCCATCGAACCCCGGTTAAAAACCACTGATCTAGGAGCATAACTACGGGGTGCTTTGTGTGATGTTTCAGTGATGTAGCAGTGATATTGTAAAGTGTAGCTATGTGATGTGGTCACTCGTGTGATGTTTCAATGATGTTTCAGTGATGTATCTGTGTGATGTAAGGTGTAGCGATGTGATGTGGTCACTTGTGTGATGTTTCAGTGAGGTGAGATTTGACGATGGCCTGAACGTCTGTTACTGTGACTCCCAGGTCTTCAGTCCAGTGTGTGACGGGGAGCAGACCTTCGTGTCCCCGTGTCACGCCGCGTGCAACGCCAGCGACAGCTTTTCAGTGAGTGATACTGTTTGTCCTTTGACCTCTGTGTTTCCGCTGGTGCTCTCAGGTACACGCTTGTCAGCTGTTGCTTGGAAGCTTGGCATCTATATATATATGTATATATGGTGCGTGTGTAGGTGCTTATGTTTGTAGATCAGGTGGTGGACAAACCAAAGCCTTACAATTGCTTATTTTTAGCCAATAGGTCTTGATAACTTGCAGTCGCATCCTTACAAAAAGAGAGAGGTGCTTATTATCTAGTAGAAAGTGTGTTCACAGTATTCTCACCCCTCTGTTCAAATATCGCCAGGGTCCTGTCAGAAGACATGACTTTTGCTGTTTTTAAGGTAAACGTCTACCGTCTCGCTTTCAGGACTGGGTCCGACTCGGGAAGATGTAGGGAACCAGACTGAAACAATTAGCCACACATAGCTACAACTGTAACCGGCGCCACCTGTACTCAGTACCTCCCACCCCGGGTTAAACTATTCTTTCCTGCCACACTAAAAATGGATGCAAGACCTGCATCTTGAAAAAAAGGCCAACCTGGAGCGGAAAATAAAAATGTCTGGGCGGGGAGAACCGTGAAATAGCATGAGGAAATGAAGATGGTGAGAATAAACAAGAACGACAGGAAGACAGTTCAAACAATCCTAGTTATTTGTATTGCAAGTTTTAAACTCATTTGTGACTGTTAGTTGTCACCGGCCAAACTACAAATGTCATGAGGTTGGGTCTACCAAAGGCTTTGAAGTTCCCCATCGAAAGCTCGCACCGACGACTGGGTGGATGAGGGGTTGACAGGTCAAGCCACTGGTAGTGACGACAGAGGACAGGACAGGAACTAAGACCCTCACGGGGCTACTGTAGGAGACAGCTAGGCAGAGGTGCATAGCTTTATACTGTTTGCTGCCATTCTAGTCAGTATTAGCATCATCTACAGTCACAAATATCATTTTACTTACTCAAATTCTAATAATTTAGAATTCGCAAAGTATCTTTGAATATAGCATCTAGAAGTGAAGCTAGTTTAAAATGTTAATGTGAAAACAGAAAAACATGTAAGAAATGGGGGACAGTAGAGCTGAAACTTATTTCTTCAGCCTAAAATGAAATTTTTTCTCTTCTGTTTATAATCTATAAATCTAATAAATAAAGTAAACTGAATGACAGACGAGTTAGTTTTGTTAGCTATAAAAATTTCCTGGAAGAGTCCTTAGAGTAGGGTTCCAGGTCTTTAAAAGGCTCTTAGAAGATCCTCATTCTCAGTGCTGTCAGACCTGTGTGAACCCTGATATAAGTACTATATATATATACACGTGTGTATGCTGTGTGTATGTGACACTGAGTGCGCACCTGTAGGAAGAGAAATGATGTTAATGAGGTGGGGTGGCCATGTCATCTACAGAAGACCTACGTGGGGTGTATGTTGGCACGAAACCAGACTGTGACTGTGGGCATGTGCTCCTACACCTGTCACCTGATGATACCCTTCATCGTCACACAGGCCCTGGCCATCGGCTTGAGCTCCGCCTGTGCCACCCCAATATACGTCACAGTCCTCAGGTAGGTACCTCCCCTTGCTAGCTTACTGTCGTGAGGGTTAGTCCTCCCCCTGATGGGGACTATCTCTTACTGTATATCAGTGTAAACAGGAATGTGCCTCTGTTCCTTCACTCACTGTCAGTGACGGATTGCTCAGCATTGACACCTGTAGCCTAGTGAAGTTGCTCGTCTACACCTTTACAATGAGCTTTTTTCTAAAATAATCCCAAGGTTGCACTCTCCTGTCCTTATATTAATGCCATTTATATAATAAAGCGACATCAACTTCAATCACAATATAAATATTTTGCCATATATATATTTAAGAGCCGTTCAACCTTGACTTTCAGATTAATACTGAGGTAAACACCATTTGAAGAATTAACAGAAAATTAAACAGTAAGACAAATCAAAATTATAAATTATAATTAAAGTTCAGAGGATGCAGCATGAGACTGTACTAGTGCAATCCGTCTGAAAGCATCACTCTCTTGTTAATTCATAAGAAAGAGGGCAAACCCAAAAATACTTTGGAAGCAGGACTGCAGACTTGCTCAAGTACAAGCTGCTGTCTCCTAGAGGAGCTCAAGTACAAGCTGCTGTCTCCTAGAGGAGCTCAAGTACAAGCTGCTGTCTCCTAGACTTGCTCAAGTACAAGCTGCTGTCTCCTAGACTTGCTCAAGTACAAGCTGCTGTCTCCTAGACTTGCTCAAGTACAAGCTGCTGTCTCCTAGAGGAGCTCAAATACAAGCTGCTGTCTCCTAAAACTCAAAGCTCCCACAGAGACCTTACACGTCTCAAGGTCGAACGAAGGGATGAATAAACGAGCGGACGGATGGACAGCCCGAGGGACGAATAACGAAAGTAGTTTTGGTTCTGCTGCAGGTCGGTGGCCGAGGCTGACAAGACCCTCGCCCTGGGGCTGCTGGCCTTTGTCATATCTCTAGTAGGTGAGTACGTCACAGGTGTCTGTCAGGTGTGTAGCAGGTACGTACAGACGCTGACATTAGTCTGGATGTACACTTGATGTACATGTACTCATACACTTGATGTACTCATACAGTTGTATGCATGTACTCATACACTTGATGTACTCATACACTTGATGTACATGTACTCATACACTTGATGTACTCATACAGTTGTATGCATGTACTCATGCACTTGATGTACTCATACAGTTGATGTACTCATTTACTTGATATACATGTACTCATGCACTTGATGTACTCATGCACTTGATATGTGTATGTGTGTGGGCGTGCGTGTGTGTCTGTGTGAATGTGTGTGTTTGTGTGTGCATGTGTGTTTGTGTGTGTGTATGTGTGTATGTGAATGTGTATGTATGTGTGCGTGCGTGCGTGTGTATGTGCATGTGTATGTGCGTATGTGAGTGTTTTTGTGAATGTGCTTGTGTGTGTGCATATGTTTGTGTGTGTGTGCATATGTTTGTGTGTGTGTGCATGGGTTTGTGTGTGTGCACGCAGGCATCGTACCGGCACCAATGGTGTTCGGCGCCGTCATAGACGCCACGTGTCGCCTGTGGAAGAAGGAGTGTGGCAGGGCGGGGTCATGTGACGTGTATGACGTCACCACCTTACGGCGGCGCTACATCGGGCTGCAGGTGGGCGCCAGTCTCCTGGGCAACGCGCTGCTGGCAGCTGCTCTACTGATCCTCACCTGGCAGGTACGCACCCACAGAACAGAGGACACTGTAGACGATGGCATTTCGGACAGCGTGAGAAAAGCAGAGAAAGACGATAGCGATGATGTTACAGATGTACAGATGACCAAGCTGTAATGCTGACCTTTACTCCCAGAACATGAACAAGCCTGTTGGTGTCAGATGACATCTTGCTAACCTAATAAACAGATGACTCCACTGATATCGCGATGCCAGCACTGTGACTCTGATTAACTCATCTAATAAACATCTGATGACCTCAGCTGTAGCAACGTGGAAGAGGTCATTCTATTAATACCAATCTTGTTATCAGTAATTAGAACAACTTGGTGAAGGAGGAATTAATTGAGACTGTTAACAATTTACCATAGAGCTCTGTGAGGGCTCTGTACTTTCTCTACATGTCATGTCATTAGCACTGGCACTTTCATTGTTGTGACTATAGCCTCCTGGACAGGGAGGACATATCAGGGAAGAAACACATATTGTGAATAAGGCTTAATTAAAGGGATCTCAAGGCTTGTGATAAGGCTGTAGCGACGGTCAAACGTTTCAAAACTATATTTAGTTACAATTACAGAGCACGAGAGCAACACAGGAGAAATAAAGCAGGGCTTCTGCTTATGCAAAAAATTGCGTACAGTACGCATTAAAAGTTCGGAGGACCCCTTCAATTTTCGTCAATGGGGTCCCATTCAAATTTGGGCGAAGAACAGGGACCCCTTAAAAATCTGAAGAAGGGTCCCTGGGACCCCAAAGAATTTAGCCTTAGCAGAAGCCCTGATAAAGGATTCGTTTCTCACTTAATCACACTTATTAGCACTATGTCGGTTGCCGATGTTTATAAACATTGAACAAATCCAGTGACATCGAGTCAATGGCACTTTTTCCGACTTAATCACCACGTTGTTGTAATTACTGATAACAAGATTGGTATTAATACAAGTGAATGATCCATGACACCAGCTGATGTTCCAGGGAAAACTCGTGTAAGAGTCTTGTAGCCAGGATATGTGGCTGAATGGTGTTGAAGGCCGACGTGAAATCAGCAAACAACAGTCGAGCATGGGCGTGAGCATTCTCCAGGTGGTTGAGTAAAGTGTGGAGGAGGAACAGGTTAGCGTCATCAATGCAAATTGTGAGGAATTGTAATTGTTAGTGGCTTGAAGAGTCAATGCCTTGATGATTGTCTCAGATACTTTCATGACCGGCCACTGGTCTACAGGCATTGACATGCCGAGCTGACACTTTCTTCTTCTGAGGTCTGACGTCATTGCGAAGGTTTGACGTCATTTTACTCTATGACGCACTCTGTGTGTCAGGCTTGTAAGACTCTGTCTGTCGGAAACTGATGACAAGACAATTTTAATCTTTTCCATCTTTTCGTGGCAGTCGTCTGCAGCACATTCCCGAGGCATGGTTGTCACTATGGAAACCACACGTCATAGGGTCACGTGACGGAGAACGAGACTTCGTGGAAGCAAAAAAAGAGTCCCGTGTAATTTCTGTTATTAAACACAACATTCTACTAAAAACCTTCAACGTTGTCCACGTGAACACACCTATAAGCAGACGAGATTCAAGTGTATCCTGCTCTGTACGCCATTGTAAGCAGTTTTATTTTGCCTTTACAATCCCTGTAAAGTCAGGTCAGGTCAGGTCAGTCCCATGCCCGGTCCGGGCGTAGGGGGGACCGTCCGGCAGCAGCAACAGACAGAATTTTCCACCCGGTCCTGTCTTGAGCAGATGAGAGATGCCAGATGCCCTGTAAAGTAGGAAGTGGCAAATATCCAGATGTCCTACTGTTAATACATTTTTAAATTTAACAATTTTTAACTGAATAAACAATGTTTAATTTAAATCAATAAATTTATTAGATCAAACCAATAATTTGTAATATATATAAAGGCGTACATTTTTCGAGTTGTGGACTTTTTGAAGTTTGTGGATGGAGTAGTGCAGTAGAGTCTTGTGTAGACAGAACCAATGAGATGTTTGGTGGTTGAGATGGCCAGTCGATGGCGAATGAAGCTGATCTTCCGGACCTCATAGCAAGCAGCACGACAGATGTGAGAAACTTGTTCATCAAGAGAGATGTCAGCAGACATTCGGTACCTACGTCACGTGATTTTGTAACCTACGTCACGTGTCGAAGTAACAAAAAGAACATCGACATCGACTACCCGAACACAGACAGGCAGTGAAGGGTAGACTCTGGCTCTCCTCTTTGTAAAAACTAAAGTTTCTGTTTTTTTCTCGGTATTTAGTTTTAACTTGTGGGTCATCCACAGTCTTACATCTGAAACACAGCGGTGGATGCTGTGGATGCTGTGGATAGCAGTGTGTGGGTAAGGAGAACAGCTGGTGTACAGCTGAGTGTCGTCAGCAAAGGATTAGTCAGACTTAGAGTGAGATTGAATGAGACTAGTCAGTGGCTACCCATGTGTGTACTTTATACAGGTGTATGACACCACTCTGACAATGTTCAGCCACAGCTTCACTGTTCGCACATACAAGTGGCCTGAGTCGGAAGAGGGTTTGATTTTGTAGCTATTCGCGATTACCCACTACATCTCAGGCTCAGACTGCCTAGGAGCAGACAGAGCAGTACAAAGGTGACGTCATCTTTCCCTATAGTAGGTAGGTAAGATTCTCTATCGAGTGCTTCCTGCATCCTTAGAAATGGCTTGCCAAATCAGTCACTCCAAATCGAAATATTATCACATATTTAAATGCTTGTGTAATTACAGATATTTAGGTCTACAATGATTAGAGTGTGACTGGTGTAGGGGGTGTAGGTGGTGCATGTGTGACTGGTGTAGGGGGTGTAGGTGGTGCAGGTGTGACTGGTGTAGGGGGTGCAGGTGTGACTGGTGTAGGTGGTGCAGGTGTGACTGGTGTAGGTGGTGCAGGTCTCACCGATGTAGAGCATGGTGGGGAAGACTGTCAGCTTGGTGATAAGGTTGAGACCACCAAGCTCCAGGCCACAGGCAGCACTTGCTTTGACCCTGTTGTTGACCTTCACATTGATGTTGGCTGTGTTGAGGTTGCTGTCCAGGTAAGTGGTGCTCATCTCCCTTGAGGCTGCATCCCCTTCGGGCTTAAGAAAGGTTTACTAAGTGTGTCATAAAGCTGCGTTGTGTATCAGTACAGGTGTAGACATAAACACAGGCGGCACGTGCTGACGTAGGCGCGTGGGTGGTGAAGACCTGCCGGTGGCGGACGACTTGAGGCGGGTAGCCTGCGGGTGTTGGCAATCAGCCTCCCCACCCCGCACCTCCAGCAGCTGATATTAGGTCTGGTAGCCCCGCCGGTGTAGTCATGACGACGCAGTAACGAGCCTGCCACGATTAGTCTGTGTCCCACGTGATCAGCTGGAGACGTGGTCTCTGACGGTCAGCTGCTGGCAGGCTGCGAGATGCCCCACCCAAGCTTCTCCTCCTCACTTTGGCAGCAACTCCTTGTCAGTCCTTGCAAGAATCGCTAGGACAGTTGTGGGAGGAGCTACACGCCAGAAGAACTCACAAGTAAACGTGTTTCGTGAGTAGGCCATAGTCTCGTTTCAAGAGGAATTACACGTGTACATAAGAAAAAATATAGAGCAATTAAAAGCAAGAATAAAATTGATACACAACCACTCACGCAAGACCTCACAATAAACATTTAGAAACACACACCCATAAACATCTCGGCATATTCATTCAACATGTCACTGACTTTTTACAAGTTCAACAGTAGCAAACAGCAATGTCCGACAGGGATAGGTGTCCGCTATGTCACGACACACAACATGAAGGGTGTTTATGATGTTGTTTACTCTTTACATATTGGGAGCAAACAGCACACAAGAACATGTCTACAGAGCTTGTAGACTAAGCCACTAACAGACTAAGCCACTAACAGACTAACCCACTAAC
>SRHC01002962.1:341664-351984 GCA_004794325.1 Pomacea maculata | reverse complement strand
CTGGTGTCTATCACCTGTAGACAGGGCACACCTTTCATCGTGCTGTTCACGGCCAAGTTTAGAGACTGCCAAGATGGTGTCCTATGACGTCACGCCCCTTCAGTGTCATGGTGGAAACACTTTATTGTGTCTGCCCAGGTCCGCACGCCGTTTGCTATGTTCAGGACAAAGTGAGCTTCACCCAACACCAACCCCTGAGTTATGGTGACCCCTACCCCTAACCCGATACTAAGGAGAGAAGCCCCGGTGGTAGTGGTGATGGCGTGTCTGTGTGGCATCTCGGACACAGCGCCGCCTGGTGTTAACGAGTAGCTCTACTCTAGTGTAGTGTGGTGACACCTGTTACTGCTGTGACAAAATGTCCCCCATGGACACAGCAGTCAGACGTCACGCTGACACAGTCCCCTCCCCCTCGTGTGACGTATTGGCCATGAAAAACAATGTTACTTATGTACACAGTGCAGGCAGTGGATACATCGACAACTAACATCACTCATCATGACAGTGTTGCCCAACCACGTTTCGTTGACGAACGATGCGACCCGAGGTTACCGTGGTTGCCATGGTTACACAGGTTACTGTGATGGTGGCGCTTACAGCGTTGACAACTTTTGCGCTGACAAAGACGTTTGTCTTTCGGGAAAGGAATGTCAGTCAAGCCACTGACGCCGGCATGTCACTGACCATTACAATGACCCTCTGCCACTCAAACCACTGACGCTCGCCTTTAACTGACACTGGAACAGACCGCTACGTCACAGCTCCTGGCTGATAGACTGTCTCGTCCACGTGCACGTCACACACTGCTGTCATCGCTCACATACACGACATACAATGTTGTCATCGCTCAGACACAAGGGTTAAAGGGCGCTACAGACAGGGATCTTTGTCACTCTAGTCTCGAGTCAGTGTTGATGCCCACTGACCCCTACCTGCCTTCTCCCTTCCCACAAGGAAACATAAATGGTTGGTGTGGCCCATTTCGCATCTGCCGACATCTGCTGGTAGCGGAAGGGCCACCTGTCCTCCTACAAAGGTCGCTGGTCACTCGCCGTCCACGTACATGGTGTACAGCTCACTGTTGCGCCTCATGATCTCCACGCACGGCCCCAGCAGGCGCTCGAAGCAGTCCCGCTCCAGGAAGGCCACCTTGACCCTGCCCTCCGCATAGACGTTGGCAGTGCGGGGCTTGTTGGTGATGAGGGCCAGCTCGCCGAAGTAGGTGCTGGTGGAGTGCGTGGCGATCTCCTGCTCGCGGCCGTCACTGGACCTGATGGTGACGCGAATGCGGCCCTCCTCCACGAAGTACATGCCGTCGGCGCGGTCCCCTTGCTCGATGATTGGCTCGCCGTCCTCGTACACGCGGGTCACCAGGGCGTCGGCCAAGGTCATGCGCTCGTAGGGGTCGAGCGACTGCAGGATGGGTACGCTTTCCAGCAGAGCCTCGAACTTCTTGCGCTTGCGGCAGGCGCTCTTTAGCACGATCTTGCGAAAGGATTTGCGGTCCATGGCCCACAGCGTCCCCTGCGTGATGGCGCGCACCGTGGCGGAGCGCGGCATGTTGTACATGAGAGCCAGCTCGCCGAAACTGCCCTTGTTGTCGAACTGATACACGCGCTTCTCCTCCCCCTTGACGTTCACAATGACGTCATACACCCCCGAGTCAATGACGTAGAAGTTGTCGCCGTCGTCGCCCTGCACGATGACCGTCTCCCCTGGTGACACGGCTCGCTCGAACATGGCGTCTAGCACCTCCTGCATCTGCTCCGGCTCCAGCGCGCGGAAGAGAAGGATGCCACCCACCGCCTCCGCCAGCCGCTCCCTCTGCTCGTCCGTCTTGGGGTACACCACCCGGTCATCCTCCTCCTCGTCTTCCTCGGGGTTGTAGCGCTCGGCCGACACGGACTGACGCCGTGCGTAGCGCGATGAGGACGACTTCGGCTTGAAGAGCACGGGGTCCGGCTCGCCTGCCTCGTCATCGTCCTCCACGATAATGTACATGGGGACGTCTCGCGGCCGTCGACTGTCTCGCGCGTTGCTGAAGTAGTCGACGGCGAAGTCATACAGGTCCGGGGGCCGCTCCTTGAGCACTGCCACAGTGAAGTCCCGCAGCAGGTCGCCCAGACCTTCTGGAATCTCCAGGTTCATGCCGCCGCCTTTATACACTCGCCGCGAGCCCACCCCCACGCGACCCCCGACACT
Source organism: Pomacea maculata (assembly GCA_004794325.1). Classification (NCBI taxonomy): domain Eukaryota; kingdom Metazoa; phylum Mollusca; class Gastropoda; order Architaenioglossa; family Ampullariidae; genus Pomacea; species Pomacea maculata. Next base: position 349,782 of record SRHC01002962.1, on the reverse strand, counting down.
GGCCCCTCCCCCCGCCGCCAGCTCGCACACGCGCAGCACCGCACACAGACACACACACACCTGCCCGCCAACCCCAGCTGCTCTCTTCCCTCTTTCCTGGCACTCAGCCGCCGATCATGTGTCCCCCCCTCTTTTTTTTATTTTTTGGTAGACGAGCACTGATGACGTCAGATAATCTGTTCGATTGAGCGGAGTGGCCGGCACGACCTGATGACGTCAGTGGCTGGCACGCTTCCACCCCGCCTGGCCAACTGTCAGCAGCAAAGTAGACGGATAACTTGAAACGGGTGACGGCGGCTTTGGGGGAAGACTTGCGGCCCTTGAAACTTTGCTCTTTCCTCCAACAATAGATACGACCTCAGCGCCACACCTACACACAACGACCTGTCAGCGGGGGTAACATCCCATGACGTCACTTGGGTGCATCCAGCCAGAATCCGGTCACGTGACGTCACGACCTAGAGTCAGAGACTTCCTGCTGTAGTCACGGGCCGCCAGTGGCTGGGGAAGTAGTGATGGCGGAGACTGTCGACACGGAGACAACTAAGCTCCCTGACGAATTCGTGAAAAGATTCGCGACTTCCACGACTTTGTGACAGCCACGGGAGGAGACTTACTCCTGACAGCAACTTTGCCTTACAACACTGTGGCTGGATCCCTAGTTTCAGGGTATCACACCTACAGACGGGTACAGTGAGTTGCCCGCTAGAGGGACACAGCTGTGGCGCGTGCTCAGCCTCACTTGTCCTCTCACAGCTCTCGGCATCAGGCTACGCCCACCTCTCAGTGTCAGTTGGATACGTTTGGTCACGTGCCTCGTCCGCTGTCACTCATCACCACTGATGAAGCTTCAGTCGATCGACGTTGCAGGACAAGATGGCGGCCTGGACTGGTGTCAGGCAGTCTGCAGCAAGGAGGTGGAGGTATCTGCAGCAAAGAGAGGCAGTCAGTCACACAAATCAGCTGCCATATCGGACGTCACGCCACACAAGACTGACGTCACATCATACATCATCACACAAGACAGCTGCCAAATCCGACGTCACATCACACAAGACAGCTGCCATAGCCGACGTCACATCACACAAGACTGACGTCATATCATACATCATCACACACTCAGTATAGTATATATATAGCAATCATTTCTCTCACTCTGTAAAGTGCGTATATAACTTACAATCAGTTCGCTCTCACTTTGTATCGTGTTTTATTACAATATATTACAATATTTTATTACAATATATTACAATATTTTATTACAATATATTACAATATTTTATTACAATATATTACAATATTTTATTACAATATATTACAATATTTTATTACAATATATTACAATCAATGCTGTCTCACCTACTTGTCTCACTCACTCTCTATAGTATATATTACACTCAGTTTTCCTCTCGCGTTCTGTGTGTATATATATTACCATCATTTCTCTCTTTAACTGTATATCTGAGTTACGTGTACAAGAATCATTTCTCGTGTTTCGCTATGTTTCTGGATGCTTCCAATGACAACGCTGGCCTGGAGGGGAAAGACAACCAGAGGGCAAAGGATCTCCCAGCAGGCGGGTGTGAAGACGACAGACGTTAGGTCCCTCCCGTCAAATGAACAGAAGAAACAAAAGCAAAGCGTTCGTTCCTCGATTAAAGCACACTTGCTGTCTGCACCACCTTCAGACGTGAAAAGCTAAAAGACGAAAGAAAAGCAAAGAGAGTTTTGAATTTAAACTGAAATCAATCGGCTCCCTGCAGCAGCCAGTCCTACAAAACATCTTCTCCGTCGCTAAGCCAGCCTCCCTCCCACTGAGCGCCTATCGACCGGTTGTCCTGACAACAGGGGCCGCACGCCAGGCCTTCATGTCCCCCTGACCTCTCATGCCTGACCTTAAGCCGGAGGAATGCAGTCATTAACCTCCAAGAGGGACAGGAGGCTAGGCCAGCGGAGGCTTAACTCCCCTTAGTCACTCTCCAATGGGTTGTGGGAGGCTCGTGGCCCATAATATTCCAGGCTGTAAAGTAGGGAACTGTTTGATCCTTTCAAAGGGCGTCCCCACGGCGTCCTTGACGTGAACCAAGAGGTCAGCAGGGGACAGCGCAGAATGTTACTGGGTGGGTGAGGTCCATCAGGTCCAAGGGCCATGGCACTCGCCATCATGACCTTACATCATCACCGGGGAGTCGCCGTTGCTGTATAATTAGTCGCGCGCCTTGGAAGCCAAAGGTTCTCGTCAATACAAGGGCCTCTGTCCTACCACCCAGCACTGACTAGTGGCGGACTTATTACCGCAGGTAAACGACAGCGAGGATAGACGCCTAGGTCCTTTGCTCGAGACACGATGAACCACTCTACAGGTCCCATGTCTCAGCAGCTATATATTTTCTGTATGTCTGAAAGTGGTGCAAGCCTCTCTGTAGAGACATCAAAGCTTTAAAACCGCGAGTGTCTGTAGACATGCGCACAGAGGCTAAGTTGGACGGTAGCTCTTCCCGCTAGGAGCATCGGTGCAAGCTGGCAAACTGACTGATAAAGTTTAGCCCCGAGAAAGGTACGCAGACACAGGTGCACATCTCAGTCAGCAGGGAGGTAAGGAGCTGACAGAATTAAAGAGGTTAAGATGAAGAGATAAAACTAAAACTTGGGGTTTCCCCTCTCACACGGTCAGTCACTCAGCTCCACCCGCACTGCACTGCTACAAAAATCACAGGTAGCCGTTACTCCGTGTGTTCCTTTACTTACTTTGTCACAGGACTGAGAGCATATTCCCATCAAGCCTTCCAGGCTCCCAGTCTACTCTCATATCAACAGGTGAAAGAAGTCAGTTTTAACTATCCAGAATGCAATACTGCAAATCAACCATCTATCAAATAAAAAATGGCCAGGAGTTTACACTTGACATATGTTTACAGTCACGATATGATTGGTCATGACGTCACTATAACGGGCCGAGCGTTTCCCGATTTATTTGTTTCCGCTCCCGCTAACCCCCGAGTTACCGGCCATTGCTGTCCCTAACCCCTGAGTTACCGCCCATTGCTGTCGCTAACCCCTGAGTTACCGCCCATTGCTGTCCCTAACCCCCGAGTTACTGGCCATTGCTGTCCCTAACCCCTGAGTTACCGCCCATTGCTGTCCCTAACCCCTGAGTTACCGCCCATTGCTGTCCTTAACCCCCGAGTTGCTGGCCATTGCTGTCTCTAACCCCTGAGTTACCGTCCATTACTGTCGCCGATGTTCCGTTTCTTTCTTACAGATGGCGCGGGAGAACGGTGGGAGGGGCCAAGGAATAATAAATACGATGACTTTCGCTCACTCAGCTCCTGCTGTCGTGTTTGGCGATGTGCGAAGGTAGAGTTTGAGTTACTGAATGACAGCGATGTCGCCATGACATCCATTATGCAGGAATGATCGAATCGTTATATTCAGGCTGAACAAAGCCACAGAACCAAGTAGGTGAAGAAAAGGATGGAAAGATCAAGGAAGAAGAAGACGGTGACCCGGTGACCTCAAGGATAAATGTTTCCACTATTTTGCTGTGGCTTTGAGGTCTGTAGTCTGTAGAACGGTCTTCGTCACTTGTTTTTATTTCAAAAATACTGTTTTACAATTAAATGTTTGTTGCTCAGAAATCCAAACCCAACAACACTCATTTGACAATAATTTACACAACGTCATCAATAACAGCAACAAGTCCTCAGCTCATATTTGTTTTGATGTTATTGATGTTTTGCTTAACAGAAGTCTGAACTTTGAGAGATTGACACTGTCTACAGTTTACTCAGAAGGTTTTCACTAAGAACATCTAATTCTAGACTGAATTTCACAATGAAGTGTCTGACTGTTTTAAACCTGCATTCAGCCCACAACTAAGTCTGTCGTTCACTCCGTATTATGTAACTGCTTTGTGACAATGGCTACTGGAGTGTTACAGAGTGTTTGTGCAGGTCTCATTATTTACTTTCTTTAGTAGGAACGTGCTTCCACCTTGCGGCGATTTCGCACTATGGGGGGGGGGGGGGGGGGNNNNAGAGGACACTGGAGTACCCGGAGAAAACCCCCGACACCCAACCCTGCCAACAGATGTCACATACAGAGACGAGACGAGACGAGATTTGAACCCTGAGCCTCTCACTACAGTGGTGACAAGCGAGTGTTTTAAACACTACACTTCCGGGCGCCTCCAGGGGAGGTCAGAATACAGTGATACAGTGTGAATGTGTGTGAATGTGTGTGGAGGTGATACAGTGTGAATGTGTGTGAAGGTGTGTGGAGGTGATACAGTGTGAATGTGTGTGGAGGTGATACATTGTGAATGTGTGTGAATGTGTGTGGCACACCGTGTGAAGGTGTGTGGAGGCGATGCAGTGTGAATGTGTGTGAATGTGTGTGGGATACAGTGTGAAGTTGTGTGGAGGTGACACAGTGTGAAGGTCGTGTTGATTACAGGCCTTACATCAAGTTTGTGAATGTGCACGTGCTGGGAGACGTGAACAACGGCAACTTGTCTTCAGTGTGAAACACCATTTTGCTTTATTTCTTAGCCAATGGGCGAGGAGAAATGTTTCTTTATTAGGATTTTCCGGTTTTTCGCCAAGTGAAAGTCCAGTTCATTTCTCTCAATCAGTATTATTGCACCAGGCTGTACTGACTTTACTTACCGACACGTCCCTAAACAAACAAAACAAAATTAGTCTCACAAGATTTTGCTATTTTTTGTATCAACTAAATTGCTGTGGACAGTTCAATGAAACGTTTTACTGCGCATATCGGTTGCCATGGAAATAACCCCAAATGGCTCCAAAACAAACATTTTAAAAGATTATAACTTCGTTAATGTTGTGAGTAGATTCAAAATTCTTTTTGAAATGTATGACCAAAGTAAAGGTCTACAATTGTGTAGAGAGAAAATTAGCAAAATCATCTTAGTTATTTTTTTTAAACTCTGTATTAAAATTTAAGAAATTTTAATTGAAAACAGTGTAACTAACATACTACTAAATATTTCTTAACAAGCCTCTGTAGAAATGTTCAGATATGTCTAAAGAAACACTCAGCCAACTCTGAGGTCTGTACCAAGTGTAAATATAAAGTTGTAATGTTTTGAAGTAAACAAGTTAACACAATGAAGATGCTGAAATGCAGAGAGAAGAAAGAGTGAAAGCTTAGTAGCTACTAAATCTTTGTGCTTAGACTGCTTCTGCGTCCGAATGCGTAACCCGGGGTAACCCCGGGTAGGTGGTACCGAGGGTGAGAACCACCTCAACCCTTACTGCCCATGCGCGCCGCTCCAATGTCACGACCCTTCCATGTAATGTCACGTGCCGCCATAACGACAGTGTGTGCTCCTACCTGCTGAGACAACAGCCAAAGCTCCTCTGTAAGTCGAGCTGCCGACAGGTATGAGTGAGTCCTCCCTCCTTCAGCTCTCATCCTTTCTCTGAGAACAGCTGGCACCATCCGCTCTTCCCTCCGCTTCTTCATCCCTGTATTTACGGCGGTAAAGTCACTTCTAGAAGCTTCTGTGCATTCTGTTAAGAATGGGGGAGGGGCTTACCTTGACCGTCGGCTTTTGTGTACTGGCCCCCCCACCCCTCCGTCTGTGTCTGTATCAGTACTGACGGTTTGGTCACGTGCTCAGGCTCGCCGTCTGCACTGATGACAGCTGGGACGCAGCTGACTGACCCCTCGTCCATGAGAACGACCCCTAGCAAGCGCATGAGGCAGCAACCATTATTCTTAGGACCGCCACTGTCTCCTGCCTGTAATGACACATCGTCGACAGCTGGCACTCCATCCTTTTGATGGCTGCTGCCGTGTGCACGTGCCGTGACAGCCTCCATGGCTGGCTCCCCAACACCTGCAATGGTTCTCGCAATACCTGGCATCCGCATGCAGCGGCTCCACACCCACAGCAGACCTAAACAGATGTAGCACATGCCAGCAATGAGTGGGTGTGGAAGTATCTCAGCACCTGACCCTGTGACATACTCGCAGTCCATGTCCACCATGTCCACCATGGCTGTCGACATACTTTCAGATTTCATGATGGCGAAATGTATTGTGACCCGTTCTTCTAAAAGATGAGTGCTCCGGACCAAACATTCGTGCACTATTCCATCACTACTCCTTTCCCCAGTCCTTCCCACACACTGTCGTGGTGGTACGGGTCAACATTGGCCATCCCCATCCACTGGTCATGGTCGTGGCGGACCCGTTGTTGGTACCGGTCATGCGTGTCATCAAGTCTTTTGGATGACTTCCGCAATGTCAGACGGTAGTGTCTTCAGTGATTTCAAAACATTTCAGCAGCGTGGTTAAGCATCATAATCATTCCACGAATCTACAGCCGGTTGAACACTTCTTTCGCACTATCCACACGACTGGATAGCCCAGCTATCCCGAGGTGCATCCCACTACCGGGCCAGAGGTTCGAACTGCGCGAGATACCGTTCATCCTGTTCACTCTTGCCATCGAACGTGCCCCCCCCCCTAACGGGGGCTGTTCCCCCCCTAACGGGGGCTGTTCCCCCTAACGGGGGGCTGTTGTTTGGGTTTCGTACATTTTGAAAGCTTGGACTGAAGGGATCTGCTCTCAGAAGCATCTTCATTGTTCGCAAAATGTAAGGCATTACTTATAAGTTCAAAGCGATTCTAAAGATCACATGAGGAACATGTGAAGCCTGCAGGTCAGGTTGAGTGGACTAGCAGTGCCTCAAGGATGGAACCACATGATATCCCAGTACAAAATTCATTCCCAACAACGCACGGATTTCTTGCGTATGAACTTGGACAGGAATTCTCTTCTGCTACATGTACTTCGCTCATCAAGAGATATCAAGCCAGAGAAATCACAAAAGTTTTTAAATACCCCAAAAGAATTGGGTTCTTCATTTTGTTCCTTGTTGCAACTATTTGTAAAACACAAAGAATAAAGGCGCAATGTAAAAGTTAATTCTCCTATGACCCATAGGGCTATATATGTCCCACAGCAAAATATCAAATAATTTTGGAAAACTAGCAGAACAATGCTGAAACAAAAATATTCATAGATGGCACGAGGGACACCTCCAAGCAACACTAATGGCAGTTTGTCCACTTGGCAGACAGTTTGTGTTGTACACTTTAGTGGCTGGCCTTTAAATTACCAATGCCTCTCAATCTGACAATGAAAGTAATGCATACATATCGAAATCAAACTTATTTCTAGAAAGTCTGTGACACGCTTCATGCTTTCATACAACTTTGGTGCTCTGTGTTGCTTCCATCGCATTTGTCCATTTAAAAATATGGGACAAATATGTCACGTGGTCCTCAAAGGGCTAACTTGCTGTTGCTTGTACAGTGGTAATTAGTAGCTACTGACTGACTGTTGCTTGTACAGTGGTAATTAGTAGCTATTAACTGTTGCTTGTACAGTAGTAATTAGTAGCTACTGACTGTTGCTTGTACAGCAGTAATTAGTAGCTATTAACTGTTGCTTGTACAGTAGTAATTAGTAGCTATTAACTGTTGCTTGTACAGTGGTAATTAGTAGCTACTGACTGACTGTTGCTTGTACAGTGGTAATTAGTAGCTACTGACTGTTGCTTGTACAGTGGTAATTAATAGCTACTGACTGACTGTTGCTTGTACAGTGGTAATTAGTAGCTACTGACTGTTGCTTGTACAGTGGTAATTAATAGCTACTGACTGACTGTTGCTTGTACAGTGGTAATTAATAGCTACTGACTGTTGCTTGTACAGTGGTAATTAGTAGCTACTGACTGACTGTTGCTTGTACAGTGGTAATTAGTAGCTACTGACTGACTGTTGCTTGTACAGTGGTAATTAGTAGCTACTGACTGTTGCTTGTACAGTGGTAATTAATAGCTACTGACTGACTGTTGCTTGTACAGTAGTAATTAGTAGCTATTAACTGTTGCTTGTACAGTAGTAATTAGTAGCTACTGACTGACTGTTACTTGTACAGTGGTAATTAGTAGCCAAGGACTTAATATTAACTATTAACTTACTGTTCCTTGTAACTGCTACCTTATTGTTATTTGTGCATAGGTAGCTATTGACTTATTGTTAATTGTACATTGATAACTGTAGGAGCAAAATCTTACA
>SRHC01002962.1:331145-341525 GCA_004794325.1 Pomacea maculata | reverse complement strand
ACCACGGTCCCCCACACCACAGTCGCCCACACCACAGTACCCCACATTACAGCCCCTCACACCACAGTCCCCCACAACACAGCCCCCCACACCACAGTCCCCCTGAACAAACAGCCTCTGCTGCACGTGTAGAGTCTCAAGTGAGTCAGCTGAACACGTTTCTGAAAATGTCTACTTTATACTGACATCCGTCAACTTACTGTTGGCAGTTTCAAACTGTCATCTCAAATTATTTACACGTCCGTTTACTGCTGTTCAGCCATCCCCTACAGAGTGCCATTTGTGATGTTTGTCTGTAAGTTCACAACATGCTGAGAGTCCACAGCCTCACCCACGTCTCCTGTAATGGCCGCCCACACTCTGAGCTTGATGCTGCATCAACAATTCGTGGACTGATGCTGCTTGACCACACTCTGTGTCGCCAGTCACGTGCTACAGACCTACCAGCCTCCTAACCTTTCCTTTGCTATTTTTATTCTTCCAATGTTAGCATTTGTTGCTCGACTGCACGCGCAAATGACCCCATGTATGCTTGTACTGGTTATCTACCCCTCACCCGATGTCTGTTGTTAGTGGCCCGTCATCTGTTGTCTGTTAAATTAGCAACGACAATCAGTACTGTAATAAATAAACAACAATAATATGTTTTATATTAAATAAACAACAATAGCCCCTCCTGTACTAAATAAACAACAATAATCTCTTCCATATTAAATAAGCAGTAATAAAAGAATAACGCCAGCCACAAAAAAAAAATACCTGGAAAACAAAATGCTCCTCTTCGTTGCACAGACTTACACCTGGGAAAATTACCTGCAATCCCAATGTGTAATGGCCTCCAATGACGTCATTACACTGGGGTGTTAAACAGTTTCAGTGACGTCATGAGGACCAGACGCTTGGTGCGCCATGACAGTTGCTCACCAAGAGATACTGTCACTGCAACTGTCATGTCACAAGTCCATGTCGGCAAGATAAAGTCATGACAATGGGATCTGTCATGTCACACGTCGATGGCAGGTGCGACTTCTGCTTCTCTGCTAAATTTCGAGGAAGGTGGCGTCACCAAGCACTGCACATTGTGCCACGACCTTGTAGCTGTCATGACAGTGTCACACAGACACGCACCACCACACTGCATGCAAACACCACACCCTTCAGCGAAAGCATGCAGATGGCTGCTGGCAGGCTGACTGGCTGGCCGGCCTCCTCTACAGCATGTGACGTCAACACGGCAACTCACCTGGTGCGCACCTGGCAGCAGTTGCCGGAGCTGTGTGTCTGACGTTGTACGGCGCCAACAGCAGCTCCGCGCGTCTTCACAACGGACCCCGTAACGTCAGTTGGGAGGAACATAGGGATGGGGGAGTGGGGTCGGGTTGAGGTTTCCCCCTCGCAAAGATGGTCTCCCCTTGTGTCTGGGGTCGCTGCCGCTGACTGCTGTACCGTCCTGCTGCAGTGCCCCCCTCCGTCGACCAAGTTGGCGGCACCTTGACGGCGCTGTAACACGTTCCGCGCCTGATACTGTCGCACGTCACACGCATGCACGCACTTGCCCGCCGGCTGCGTGTCGCTCGCATCAACGGCTGTAACTGTAACCGCGCGGCGAGCGGCAGGGGGGGACTACTACGTCAGATCGATAGTAGTCTCACCTCTTCTGTCTCTCCTTGTCTTTCTCTCTGTCTCTCTCTGTCTCTGTTTGGCACAGGCATGTGATGTCAGTTAAATAAGAAAATCTAATGTTACGTAACGTTCTCCATGACGACGTCACTTTACTGTCTCAGGAAGTCAACGAGAAATCTTGTTTTGTACACACGCCATGTGGTCCTCCCTCACTTCATGAACGTATGCTGCTTCCTTGGTGACGGCACATGGCGTCAGTATACTTCAGTAGGTTGGTGACAGTACATGGCAGTAGATGATTATAGTGCACTGGGGTCAGCGTGCCGTAACCTTGGTAACAGTGCCTTGATGCCAGTGGCACTGCAGTGTGTTGCCGTAGGTTGATTGCAGAATGTTGCAGCATGTTGCACTTGACTGATTGTAGCGGTGCACTAGGTTGGTGTGGCAGTAGGTTGGTACAGTATGTTGGTGTGGCAGCAGGTTGGTGCAGTATGTGTCGCCATGCCACCTACAGGCGTGTGCAGGCGGCGCTGATAGCAGCAGTCAACAGCCGCAAGGCGCCGCCAGCCCCACACCACGTGCTCTGATGCATTGTTCTCCCCGTGTGTGACAATGGCTGGCTTTCAGCACCAGTGTTGTAATGTGTAATGGACAGTATCGGTGTGTGTAACATCTGACTGACAGCAACTTTGTGCTGTGTGCGTGCTGCTGTGTGCTGCTGCGTGCTGCTGCGTGCTGCTGCGTGCTGCAGTCAATAGCTGCAAGGTGCCGTGCGTGTCGCTGTCATCCCACCAATCGAAGGCGGCTCGTGTTGCAGAGAATTTCCTTTCCCCCACCTCCCCCCGACCTTTAGCCACCCACCCCTTGATACCCGTCCGGTACCGCGACAGTAAGCAAGGTGGAGGTCACGAGTGATGACGGTCCAGTGCCATGGCAACAGTCGCACCACAGGTGTAAAATCTACACACGTGCAAAGATGGAGCAAGACACTTGTGATGATTCTGTCGTCGAAAAGACATTATCAACGGGCTCTTTCACAGAGTGATGAAGGAATTGCTTTTTAAGCAACATAGAGCTGAGGGCTGTGTCTGCAGGCATTTGATCCACTGACATAAACCATCTACCTGCAAACCTATGCTACCTACAGGTAAACACATTCTACCTGTGACAAACCTATGCTACCTACAGGTAAACACATTCTACCTGTGACAAACCTATGGTACCTACAGGTAAACACATTCTACCTGTGACAAACCTATGCTACCTACAGGTAGCACTCGGGGTAGGCCTCTAACTCGCACTCGGAAGCTTCTACGAATGACCACGTGCGTGTCCGCAGACTTGACTACCTCTGAATGTGACGTCAGTGATGTAGAGATGCTGGTGAGGACGACTGTTGCAATCATCGCTACATTTCCGCAATACTTGTCTGTGTCATTGGTCATCGAAGCATTACGTGGCGTACATACATACGTCGCACGTGTAGATGTCGGCGCAGTTAACATTCTGCTATCGAAAGGTTTTGAAAGAATAGAACAGAAATAAAGTATGTGAAAAGTATATATAGGAGAAAAGAGCGGCGATAACAAAGCGTGATTAGTATTCAATGATGACAGCATCCATGCTCAACCAATAGTCAAACGAGATTCTAAAGCAAAGCGATGGAGTCTCGCCACCACGTGCAGTAGAGTACATCAGCCGCCTCCTCCCCCCAACTGCCACTCTACGGATTGAGATGAACCAAACCTGGGATTTGAAGTGGAGGTTCCAGCAGTTTGCTGCAGCTCTTAGCCAGTCTCCCAGCCACAGGGCCAGTAACCTCTCTGTCTCTCGGAGTTGTTTGCCCTCTCCAGCCTCACCTGACAACCACACGGTGCGCCCGGCGGAAATTGCAAATCACGGCGGCCGCTAACGAGGGCTAATGACGTCCTTTGGTGAGCGGCGTCACGACAGGTTGGGTAATGAGCGGGCAAAGCGGCGTCACGACAGGTTGGGTAATGAGCGGGCAAAGCGGCGTCACGACAGGTTGGGTAATGAGCGGGCAAAGCGCCGCAACACCGCCATGCGCAGGCCAGCAGTCACGTCACATCCTGGGGGGGGGACAACTCGCGGGGGAGAATAGCCCCCAACATCCCATGTTTTGCTAAGAGCCCTCTGGTTTAGAAAAAAGAAGGTCAGCGTAACGCTGTTGCCAGGGTGCACGATGCCAATTTTCAAACCATTATCTATACACGAGACATTTTCGACACAAAACTCTATTCCTGAGATGAGGACTCGAAGTGCTTTGGACGTGGAAACAATAAAAAAAGGACAAAGAAATCTTTGGTGATAAGGAAGGGAGGTGAGATGTGTCTCACATGATGCCACAAACAGACAGAAGGGCGAGCATTAGCGAGTCTCTTACAGAGACAGTGTCGCCATGGGCACAGCAAATCGTGGAGACTGAGGAGCTGTAGAGACATTGATTAGAGGGAAACGCACGTGATACACCTACATCTACATCATTACGACCTGCAGCCTCAATCGTACACGGAGCTTACAGACTTTCTCTACAGGTAAGGAAATACAACGGCAGTCTTACACGACACTGGACATGGAGGTCAGGTCACATACTTCTACACACAACTGGATATACAGGTCAGGTAGATCGCATACTTCTACACACAAGTGGACATAGAGGTACAATCATAAAGAAATGGCTCAGCAACAAACTCTCAAGTATTATTGAAGGTCTACACAAGACTGAGCAGCATGGTATGTAAGTAAATAATGAGAGAAGTATACGATAAACAGTATGAACGTGTCTACAAGGGCAGTGTGTTATCAGCAGCACAAAGGTGTCTACAATAAGAACTGATTGTGTGATGTATTCATTGACAACAAAATGATTGTGTGATCAATGTATTGACAACAACATGATTGTGTGATCAATGTATTGACAACAACATGATTGTCAGATCAATGTATTAACAACAACATGATTGTCAGATCAATGTATTGACAACAACATGATTGTCAGATCAATGTATTGACAACAACATGATTGTGTGATCAATGTATTGACCAGAAAAAGCAGCGGCCAACTGGCTTGACCTCTATAAGTTCCCCACCTGCCCACAGAGCGAGGAGCCAGACGGACATGCTCACAGAGTGAGTGCCACAAACTGTAAATGCTGAATGTTCATTGCCAGACCTTTCACCTTTATACATATGTATGTATGTGTGCAGATTGTCCAACATTCACATGGTGTCTGCTCCTTAAAAGTCTTGAAAGAGAGGCCACGCCATTAACAAATGTTTATAATGTTGCTGGAAGAGCTACCTGGCATGACTAGGTCTCGGCCTAGTGACCTATAACCTCAGAATTGCCCAGTTGTAACTGACAATCGCCGTGAAGTGTGAAGTGAGAAATAACATGTGAACATCTGCTCTGCTTAGCTACATGTCAACTGTCCAGCCGCGAGAAAGTGAACAGACTGCAATCACAGCTGATGGAGATAACATCAAGAAATGATAAATGTGATCACTAGACTAAGGTTATATCACACAAATGTAGCCACTAGACCGCAGCTATAGCACACAGATATAACCACTAGACAGCTGTTATGCCTCACAGATGTGGCTATTAGACTGAGGTTATACCACACAAATGTAGCTATTAGTCTGTGTTGTACTACACTTATGTAGCTATTAGTCTGGGTTACACCACACAAATGTAGCTGCCGGACTGAGGTTATTCAGAGTTTATCATTGCTCTTGACATGGTCTGTCGGTCCGTGCCTAGAGCGGAAATCGAACCCTGACCTGCAGGGACAGCCTCTCAAGCACAGAGCTGCACTTGTCGGGAACACAAGTCAGTGAAAATGTTATCACGCGGCCCCCGTCTCCAACATGTCCGGACCTAATTAGGGGACAGCATCCCACTAGAGACTCAATTACCGCCTCTTTCTGGACCATTGCACGTGATGAAATCGCAGGAATGTGGTGGTGACGTGTATGGGAGGAGGGGTGAGGCTGGATGGAGTGGTACTTGAAAGTATCAGTTCCACAGACCTGCCTGCTGTTTAATATTGTGTTGCCACCAGTCGTGTCACCATCAATGTCATGTGTCAAACTCCACTGACACCAGCTCGGCTTCTGGACCATCAAGTCGTTGAGCTGTCGCACCAAAGAACAATAATATTTCTGCAATGTTCACGAACGGTTCATTGAAATATGTACAAACAGAAAATGCCAGACAACGAAAGTCTTGGTGCCAGCAGCCATCGCCATCCAACTACAAGACACAGGGACTCGCAGGTTGTCGCACTACCAGGCCTCCTCCTTAGTTGACATGTGTGTGTGTGTGTGTGACACGGTGTGGGTGTGCGTGTGTGTTGTATGGTAGGTGTCTCTGCCCATCATGCTGTGTATATATATATTCATATTATGTTCTATATATGGTTGAGCTTGTGAGCAAAAGAAAAATTTCTGTCTTGGATTTCCTCGGACAGACAATAAGGTTTGATTCGATTAATGATTAGCATAATATGAGTACTTATTGTTTAATATTTCAAAACAGTAATAATAGTTTCATAAAGAAGACAGTTCTCATTGCATTGCATCAGTCTTGTCTTGTCTTCAAGCACCGAGGTATGCACTGAAACCTAACAGCAGCGTGCACGGAAGGAAGGAAGAGGTAGCTAATCCTGTGGAGTGAAGTAAAGTCTGTACTGACAGCCGCGCCATGATCTCGCGCTACCTTAGCATCCACGAGTAGTGTGTGTGTAAGTGTGTTCGTCTATGTGTGTTTGTCTGTGTGTAAGTGTGCTGGTCTGTGTGTAAGTGTGTGTGTTTTCGTCTGTGTGTGTGTTCCTCTGTCTGTGTGTGTGTTCGTTTCTGTGTGTGTGTGTCCGTCTGTGTGTCTGTGTGTGTGTGTGGGGGGGTGAGGGGACATAATTAGAGGCAACCATGCACCTGTCCTGCCCCTTCCAGAAGGTTCTAACGGCCTGTCCACTACTTGATGTCAGTCAACCACCCCGTCTGCTGCTTGCCCATTCGATTTGCTGCTTACACTCTCCCTGCAGGACGGTCTCGGGTACGTCACACCCGTCACGAGCACAGACATAGTACAGGGAGAGAAGCTGTTGACAGTTTGTAGCCTGGGCTGTTGTTGTTGATGATGGAGGTTCCAGCCACAAGCTCTATTCTCTACAGAGCAGCGCGCTAGCAGCAGTCACCGACACCAGTCGGGTGCCACACAGTCGGGTGGGACACAACCCATTGCCTTCACCTCTAGGGTCAAGGTGACACTCTCTATGGACATTTCTATTTTCCTACATTTATTATATTTACACACATATATACACGCACATATATACATATTACACACACACACACACATATTCCTACAGGCATGTGATCACCCATAATTATTATTATAATTGTTACTGAATAAGCTGCAATCGGAAACACACGATGTGACACTACAAGTCTTCTCGCGTACAGTGTGTGATGTAACACGAGATGAGACTAATGAGGACTTGTGTGTAGACAGTGTGTGATGTAACACGAGATGAGACTAATGAGGACTTGTGTGTAGACAGTGTGTGATGTAACACGAGATGAGACTAATGAGGACTTGTGTGTAGACAGTGTGTGATGTAACACGTGCACACACTCTACCCGCGCTGTGACAGGTGAGAGGAAACAGGACTGTGCATCCACCCTCCGTGCCCACACCCTAACCACAAAGGTGCTCAGCGCCAGGATAATCACGTGACAAAGTGCCTTGGTGTGCGACCAGAAGGATCCGCTGCACGTACCACGACAGCACTGTCAGGCCTGAGTTGTCTCCCCACCTGACCTATGAACTTTAGTCCAACCCAACGAGCGCTCTGTAGCACTTGAGTCAATGGACGAGTGACGCCGACTGTGGAACGAGTGTCTGCCATCCTTATTCTGCCAACTTGTAGGCTCAGTGAGGATCCTACTCTGTGAGTTACAGGCTCAGTGAGGATCCTTACTCTGTGAGTTGCAGGCTCAGTGAGGATCCTTACTCTGTGAGTTACAGGCTCAGTGAGGATCCTTACTCTGTGAGTTACAGGCTCAGTGAGGATCCTTACTCTGCCAAATATAGAGGTGAAGGCGTAGGAACCGGGGGAAAGACAAGGGGAAAGGGACAGCCAGCTCTCAAAAAAGATAATGAGGAGGCAAGAATGTGCTAGCATGGAGTTTATCCCCTCCCTCGCCTCCCCCTAAAAAGCCGAGCATCTGCCTACGCCAGTGAGGTGTCTGCCGACAGCAGCTGCATCCCTAGCGACATCTGCAGGTAGTCATGCGACACACGGACGCAGCAGCCAGGCGTCGAGGGAAGGCCATTTACTCGGAGACATCACGCAGGTCAGAGCTCAGGCACGTCAAGCGTCACGTGACAGGCTCTAGGTTTACCCAGCGAGTGCCTGCCACCCCTCCCATGTTGACTCCACCCTCCAGACGTTTGGGTGGGAAAACCGGGTACATGTACTTGCTCAGCATCTATCTCCACTGTGTCACTGCAACCACACGTGTCGGGGGGTGGGGTGGGGATGACGGCGGGGAGGTAGTTGTCAGTGAAAGGAAACGGCTGCGATGAGACAATACGGGTATATCCCTGACAATACGGGTATAACATTGATCGGGGCCAAGCTGCCAGTGCCAGTAAGTGAAACATCAGGCGGTGTCTGCCGACAATGGCGGACCGATTGATCCGGGCCGGTGCCAGCTGAAGATGCTGTGAGATTACTCCAGCACCACCACCACCACCACCACCACCACCACCACCACCACCACCAGGTGGCGACGCCCGAAGCTGAAAAGCCAGACAGGCCATCGCGCGGCTTGTGTGGCTGTCGGCACCGCTGATGGTGCTGCACCTGGTGTAGTGGTGCGGATGCCACGATACTGGTGACCGTTACTAGATGCCAGCACGCACTCACTCGCGAGCTGTTACATTCAAGTCGTTTGAAGTAACAGCTTGTTACAGACACAGCTGAGTTGTTACAGCACCTGGTGGGGGGATGGAGGGAGGGAGCGGACAGAGAGTCAGAGCACTGGGGGGGGGGGGGAACCCGGAGGCGCCGGGTCAATACTCGCGCGAATTCCTACTTCCTCTCCCTCACCAAGTGGACCCAAGCTGTGGGTACCCGCCTCTGTGGACAGTTTTGGAGGTGCGCAAGAGAAAGGTGCAAAAGAAATGACATGTCGGGTACTTGTGGGGCTCAGTGTCTTTGCTGTCAGCAGCCTGAGTCACAGACCGTCGTGCGCCTCCTCTGTAGATTGTCAGGAATAGCTCCGTGAGGGGGGAGGGAGCCGTTTACTTCCAGTCTGTCCCCCACTCAGGCGAGGCGCACGTGAACTCGGGTATCAATAGGATGAATGTCAGCTTCGTCCGTTTGACATACAAGCACACAGCACACTTCTAGTTGTTGTCCCAATTGAATGAAGATAAACAATAAAATGAGAGCATCAAGCGGATGTCAAGTGTGCACTAAAGCATCTTGTACACAGACAATGTAGAGAGAAGCCCTCGAGAAGCAGAACAAGCAGCACGAGCAGTCGTCTGCTGTGGATGTTCACTTGGTTGATCCTAGTTATTGTTGTTTTACTTGTTGATATTGTGATTATTATAGATGTGATGTATTGTTGTTTACTGGTTGACATTGTGTTTATTATAGATGTGCCGTATTGTTGTTTACTTGTTGACATTGTGTTTATTGTTGTGTCCTATTGTTGTTTACTGGTTGACATTGTGTTTATTATAGATGTGCCATATGGTTGTTTACTTGTTGACATTGTGTTTACATGACATGATATTTTTTGTTGCTAACACAATTTTTTTTTCGTCAATCTGCTAGAAGTAAATATTACTTCCGTAAAACTGTGTCCACCATGTACATTTTTAATGTTTTCTTTGAAGGGGGGCAAGCCATGGAAGATGAATGCTAACTAAAGCTAGTTTACTCCTCTCATTATTGAATATTAATCATCTAATCTTAGAATGATCAGATGTAACAGATGTCTAGAGGGGGAGGAGCACGTTGGTGCCAAGGAGACACCAGACTTCACTGGAGGCGCTCGTCGTCTGCTGCCAGTCAGGGTTATCTCCCTTACCTGTGGTCCACCCCAGCTCTCCCCTTTCCTGTCGTTTAGACACTAAGCACAACAATATCGGGTGTTTGCTTGATGGTACTCGAGTGTTTCCACGCCAACTTTTATGTTAGTAATCACAGGCCGTGTTCCTTACTGCGCTCACACGGCGGATAGAGAGAGCTAGAGGACGGATAGAGAGAGCTAGAGGACGGATAGAGAGAGCTAGAGGACGGATAGAGAGAGCTAGAGGATGGATAGAGAGAGCTAGAGGACGGATAGAGAGAGCTAGAGGGCGGATAGAGAGAGCTAGAGGGCGGATAGAGAGAGCTAGAGGGCGGATAGAGAGAGCTAGAGGGCGGATAGAGAGAGCTAGAGGACGGATAGAGGGAGCTAGAGGGCGGATAGAGAGAGCTAGAGGGCGGATAGAGAGAGCTAGAGGACGGATAGAGAGAGCTAGAGGACGGATAGAGAGAGCTAGAGGACGGATAGAGAGAGCTAGAGGACAGATAGAGAGAGCTAGAGGACGGATAGAGAGAGCTAGAGGACTAGGCGGATAGAGGGGGAGCTAGGCGGAGACAGAGCTAGACGACTGACACAATAAGATAAAATAAGCAAGAAAAAGCTTTTTCATTTAAGCCCTCGCATTTA
>SRHC01002962.1:280362-310110 GCA_004794325.1 Pomacea maculata | reverse complement strand
AACTGACGCCCTCCACCCTTGGTGTGACCAGCTCCCGGTGAAGGTGACTGTGGTGTGGGCTGTGGTGTGGGCTGTGGTGTGAGCTGTGGTGTGGGCTGTGGTGTGGGCTGTGGTGTGGGCTGTGGTGCGAGCTGTGGTGTGGGCTGTGGTGCGAGCTGTGGTGTGAGCTGTGGTGCGAGCTGTGGTGTGGGCTGTGGTGCGAGCTGTGGTGTGGGCTGTGGTGTGGGCTGTGGTGTGAGCTGTGGTGTGGGCTGTGGTGTGGGCTGTGGTGCGAGCTGTGGTGTACGAGCCGCCAGTCTCTCGTCCCTGTTACCTCTGCCACTTGCCCGCCATCAGGTGTTTGAGCATCTCACCTGTACCTTACCTGTCAGCACTACTAAACACAGTCACCACTCACCTGCTCGCTCTCCTTTATCACTCTCGTCTGCTTGACAAGTGTTTTCAGCTCACTCTTCGTCGTCACTGCTGTCTCTGTTGTCTTCTCCCTCTCTGGTACCTCATCCTCATCTGTTCCGTCATGCGCGTTAATCGTTATTATTTGTATTATTTGCTTCATACATAACATGACAGTTTGTTGTTGTTGTTGTTGTTGTTGTTGTTGTTGTTGTTGTTGTTGTTGTTGTTGACTAGTCTACAGGAATGTCACGTGTCTGTGGAGCAGCATCACTGGGGACCACCATACCACGTGCTGTGTAATCCTCGCACTTGACAAGACTTGCAGTCACCTTAACATGACTTGAGCCCCCAGCTATGAGCAGCTGTGGTCGTGTGGTCTGTAGACGTAAGATGAGGAGACAGGTTGAGTGGTGGACAGTGGGTTCGAACCCACAACACAATGTCACGAGTCGAAGCCTCACAAGCCAGCAAACGCGTGCGTGACACCCATCGACACTGGTGTGTGAGTCGTGTTGAGGAGGGAGCGGCACAGTCCACAAGTGTGTTTGCTTGTTTGAGTTTTTGCGTTGTTATTTATAACAACAGTCTTTGGGTGACTGAGTATGACGTCACATCCGCCATAGCCCCGTAGGCCAAGCCACTCACGCGGGGATTGAAGCCGGACAACAAAGACTCGTTACCATGCCTACAGCACCGACTGCTTTAAGTGCACTGCCGACAGCGCCGTCTGCACATGAAAGAGTCATTACACCAGAGTTATCCTCCCTTAGCTCAGCCCTCCTCCACTAACACCACGTGCTCTCCCCATCAGCGACCTGCCCTCTACCCTCAGGGTTAGATGGACCACCGCCATCCCCTTCCTCCGCTCTCGACCCAAAGACCTCTGACCCTCACACTAGAGTTAGCCTGCTACTCACACTTCACAGTGATTGTGACATGCAAGCCTCAGTCAACTCACACTTCACAGTGATTGTGACATGTAAACCTCAGTCAACTCACACTTCACAGTGATTGTGACATACAGTCACTAATGTCTATAGACCTCAGTCAACTCACACTTCACAGTGATTGTGACATGCACACACTAATGTCTGTAGACCTCAATCACGTCTTGTAAGACACGCAGTGATCTGTGACTGTCTGTGATGCGTGTCAGTGTGTGTGGCTCGCCCTGACAAGTGTTACCTGACAATGGTATTGCATTGTGACACCTGCTGATGTACGTCACTCATTTAATTCAAGTTTTCGAAAATGCAAAACATGGATGCTGCAGTTAGGGTTTTTTGTTTATTTATTTGTTCTTCAGGCAATAGCTCTCAATCGATCTCTTGTCAGCCAGAAGTCTGTTACAGAACAGTGTGTGCGGAGCTTTGTAAGAATAATGAAGCAGAGTTGTGAAGTTTGTCTCGTAAGCTCCCTAAGGTCCCATTCACCTTCTTCACCCTTCAGTTTCCAGCAGCACGGGGCCAGTGTGCAGCGCTGCGATGTCCTAGACGAGAGCCTCTGGGATGCTGAGTGTGCACTTTCATAACCTCTCCTACCAGACTCCGTCTAAAGCCTTTTTAAAGTCTATGAAGTTATGGTAGAGGTCTTCTCCATGGATGCTTCTCCATCAGGATGCGACCCTTAAAGGTCTGCTGAGTTGTGCTCCTACTGGACTGAAGCCAGCCTCTTCCTCTGCCAGTTCCTGAGCGGCGGTGTTGATATGATTGTGTATTACTTTACTTGGGTGGCTGTAGAAAATATGTTTTCTACTTTTGTTGTCTTTAGTGTATTTAGTGCATTAGCCTTATTCTTCGGTTTGCTGTTGCCTTTTTTTTTTTTTGAAAGAGTGACTCTGTCCATTATTTTGAGTTCCCAGACTCTTTGGCACGGAGCAGTAAGGGCGTTCATTGTTTCATCGCCACCCTGCTTGAACAGCTCACCTGGAACATTATCAAGGCCTGGCGACTTTCCTCCATTCAGACTATGTACAGCTCTTTCCACCACTTCCCGTAGGACTGGCAGGTCTGCAGGTTCACTGTCTCTAGTCTGGTTGTTGGGGAAGGTGTTGGCGTCGGTCTGCCGCTGGAAGTTGTACACGTCCTTGCAGCATTCAGTCCATCGGTTGAGGACAACAGTGTTTTCTGTGAGAAGGTGGTCATTGCTGTCTATGAAGACTGAGGTCTTGTGTGGACCTGACTAGTTGAGGGTCTTTAATATTTGGTAGGTCGCCTTGCTGTCCCCCTGTGCCGTTCCCTCCCGTATTATCCGGCACCCGCCATCGATCCAGTTCTCCCTAGCTGCCTTCATCACTATCCTGATGACACAATTCATTTTTTGGACTTGAAAGCTTCTTCGGGTTTGCTTTTCCTTTTTCCCTTGTAGGCCCTTCTTTGATCACAGAAGTCTATGATGTTGCTCGTAGCCCAGGGTTGTTTCTTCAAATCAAAACGAATGTGGGGGATGCTCAAGGCATCGTTTTATTCTCAGCTTCAGCTTCAGGTTCGTTGACAAGGTTGTGGTCCCTGCAAATGTCAGTGCCTAGATATGTCCTCGTCTTTGTTGATTTGATTTGAAGCCTTTAGGCACCAGGTGTAAGTCGGTTTGGTCAACCACTCCCTGTAGTGCCTTCATTTCGTGAAAGGAGGGGCTTAGGATGTCGGCTAAGGTGAGTCGCTGGCTCTCCACAAGTTCTAGGAGTCTGAGACCTTGTGTTGGTTTTGCCACGGTCAAGGCCAACTTTGTCCATCGGTCCTGTCCTTCTGGTCGGCAGACCTTCATGTAGCCTTCGCTGAGTACAACGAGGATGTCCTTTTTTGGTACTGCCATCCTAACTTTGTCTTCCTGTTGGTAAAAATCCTCCACTTCATTCTCTTTGTGGTTGGAGGTCGCAGCATAGAGTTGGACCATAAGAATAGTTTTGGCCTGGCAGAGGCGTGGATGGAGGTCAACCTGATGGATATGAGTATATGAGATATGATACATCTGACCACGCCCCTGTGTACAAGGAAGCCAATGAAATGCTCGTATTTAGCGTCCTCCCCACTACACCAGCATTTACAGCCTTCATCAGCTGCTGTGTCCCCAACTACTGGCCATCTGCCCTCCGTCAGTCACAGGATCCCCACCAGTCCCGTTCTCACTCTTGGGTGAGTTGTTTTCACTCTGCTGTTGTGGTTGTAGTCTCAGCAGCACACCTGTAGCTGACCTTTCCTGCAGTGCAGCCAGACGGTGGTGTTCGGCATGAGTTTCCTTTGGCGGTAAGCATCCATGTGTGTGTGTCCATGGTGGACATCTTGTCTGCGGCTTACACTCGGGTGGCGCTCACCTCGCTCTGCAAGTGAAGCACAGCACGTGGGTCGACCTGTTCGCCAACCTGTCGGCTCGGGGTCATGGCCGGAAAGTGTCAGTCCACTGAGGTGTCAGCATCATGTGTAGATGTTTATCTTTAGGCTTTGTCTTTACACAGATGTAGAGATGTCCGTGATGTGCACAGATGTCAGTAAGTATGTGGTGATGACGAGTCACATTAACTGCTTTTACTGACTTTAAATTGTTGTTTTACATCTGTCTTCAGCTTAACCGACTTTTGTCACGTGACATCGGCACAGATAATACCATGTAGCCATACTTGTAAGTAGACAGACACAAGTAATAGCATGCAGACATTGCTCCTACTGTGTAAACAAAGCTAATACCATGTAGACATGTCCATCACTATGTAGACATACATATATGTAGACATACCTACTACCATGAAGACATAGCTAATGCCAGGCAGAGCTACCTACTACTATGTAGACATACCCAGTACCATGTAGACATACCTACTACTATGTAGACATGCCTGAATCCAGTCACAAATGTGTCTGGTGTTCGTAACACAATGTTTTAACAAAACTCAACTAATGACGAATGATGCTGAGTGAGTGAGTGAGTCTAAATATGCTCAGAACGAGTGACCGAGTAGCAAATATGATGAGATAAATAAATTCACAGAGAGAGAGAGACGGCGAGAGCAACAGTCATCATGATGAGGAAGGAACCAGTCACAGCGGAATGAATGCCTGTCTCGGGCTTTTTGCACCGGCGCCATAGCAACGGAAATCTCTCGCTCAGGAGCTGTCCTCCTCATTTTCTAAAACACACATACAGCCTTGATGACGTAACTGCTCTTCTTCTCTCTCTCCAATATATAATTTGAGTCTGGAGTCTCTTACTTCTCCCCATTTACACTCAGTCGCTCTATTCGGTTTTCTCTCTCTCTCTCCCCCACCCTCGACTCTCCATGCTCTCTCTCTCTCCCTGAAAGGGCCCGGGCGCATGAAAGCCAAGCGCGCGTGTAGGTGGTGGTGAGCCGCGGGGTGGGGTCCACACGGCGATCAGCCCACCCGGCCTCCTGGTCACAAGGTCTGTACACGCCACGCCCCAGCGGTCGCTCATCGTTCATCGATATGGGGGTTGGTGGGGGTGTCAGGGGGAGGGGGGACCAACATGTCAGCGAGAGATAAAGGGGAAGTAAGCGTGAAGCCATGATGGTGATCGATAGCCTTCGGACAAGAAAGCCTGTGCCACCCGGGCTTCATCTCGGGTGGGAGGTGATGGGCCGGAGAGAGATGCCAGGACCTCATCACGGATGAGTGATGATGCAGCAGGTAGTGATCCGAGGACCTAGGGACCGAGTCAGGGTCAGGGTCAGGGTCAGAGAGCCTGAGAGACGGTAAGCAAGTAAGCCCGGTGTTACATGACATTTCTGTTTCCTTCTAAACAAATAAACAAGAACACTTCTCTGAAGATCAGTCCTGTTGAAAACCGCAAGTGTGGAGACACCAGGCCCAGGCCCAGGCCCAGGCAGCATGTAACCTCCAGTCGCCGTGTGTACAACGCATTCGTCACGGCGAGACGTCAGGCCCAAGGGAGATAACGCTCCGATATCGACTGTAAAACGGCCTCGTGATCCTCCACAACTGCAGCCTGGTGTCTTTTGTCTGGAATTCTATCTCGGGCTGACAGAGAAATACCTTTACCATCAGCGTCTCATTACATCACTGACTCACAGAATGCTGCTGCTTGACGGTGCTCCACCCTGTGTGCCAGGAGACAGTCCAAGACACACCTACCACTGACACACCTACCACCGACACACCTACCACTGACACATCTACCACTGACACACATACCACTGACACATCTACCACTGGCACACATACCACTGACACATACCACTGACACCTACCACCGACACACCTACCACTGACACACCTACCACCGACACACCTACCACTGACACACCTACCACCGACACACCCACCACTGACACACCTACCACCGACACACCTACCACTCACACACCTACCACCGACACACCTACCACTGACACACCTACTACCGACACACCCACCACTGACACACCTACCACCGACACACCTACCACCGACACACCTACCACTGACACATCTACCACTGACACACATACCACTGACACATCTACCACTGACACATCTACCACTGACACACATACCACTGACACCTACCACTGGCACATCTACCACTGGCACATCTACCACTGACACATCTACCACTCACACACATACCACTGACACACATACCACTCACACACCTACCACTGACACACCTACCACTGACACATCTACCACTGACACACATACCACTGACACACATACCACTGACACCTACCACTGATACATCTACCACTGGCACATCTACCACTGACACATCTACCACTGACACACATACCACTGACACACATACCACTGATACATCTACCACTGGCACATCTACCACTGACACATCTACCACTGACACACATACCACTGACACACATACCACTGACACCTACCACTGATACATCTACCACTGGCACATCTACCACTGACACATCTACCACTCACACACATACCACTGACACACATACCACTCACACACCTACCACTGACACATCTACCACTGACACATCTACCACTGACACACATACCACTGACACACATACCACTGACACCTACCACTGATACATCTACCACTGGCACATCTACCACTGACACATCTACCACTCACACACCTACCACTGACACACATACCACTGACACATCTACCACTGACACATCTACCACTGACACACCTACCACTGACACACATACCACCGACATTTCTCTCTGCCCTGTCACCCTGCTGCTTCCTCTGACAGCCTTGAAGATGTTGGCGATGACTGTCGGCCTGGTGCTGGGCTCCAAGGATGAGCAAGCTGGACACGATGATAGTGATATGTGAAGTGATTGTTGATAAGTGAAGTATTGATAGTTGTTGCTATGTAAATGACAAACAGTCATTATTTGTAAATGACCTTCTTGCCTCACAGTCTGGAATATTTATTGCATGATATTCCATTTCAGACCCCGAGTAGACGCACCTTGTCCCCAAGTTGTTGTCAGTGAAAGCTGATTGGCTGGTACAGTTGTGGTCAGGCAGCTTTACCAGTTTGTGTTTATTACTTTCTCACCTTAAAGTAGAAATAAAAATACAATCCACAATGCTTCAATCTACAATCTGACAATACATTCACCTGCCATTGAACAAATACAATGTTACTGTAATCGCCGATACAGCCATCCATCACACTACCACCAATAAGGCTAGAGGCTAGTGTCAGGGATCTTTATCTTCAAGCTGATAATAAATGATCACGTGACAGTGTGATGTCAAGTAGCATTGCAGTCCTACTACAGACTACCAACACCACACAGTCACCACGATATGGTGTTCACATGGTACTGTGGTAATGTGACCCTGTGGTACTGTGGTAATGTGACCCTGTGGCACTGTGACACTGTAGCACTGTGGTAATGTGACCCTGTGGCACTGTGGTAATGTGACCCTGTGGCACTGTGACACTGTAGCACTGTGGTAATGTGACCCTGTGGCACTGTGGTAATGTGACCCTGTGGCACTGTGACACTGTGACACTGTGGTAATGTGACCCTGTGGCACTGTGACACTGTAGCACTGTGGTAATGTGACCCTGTGGCACTGTGACCCTGTGTGGTAATGTGACCCTGTGGCACTGTGACACTGAGGAATGGGGTCGGTTTCATCTTTAACAGAATTCTTGTTTCCCTTGCTGTGACTTTGCTGACACCACACCAGCGCCCTCTAACGGAAGCCAGCCTTGAGGTCAGTGACTCCCTTCCAACTAGGAAACTAAGGCTAAGACTCCATCATTCCTGTCGTTAAAAGGAATTTAGTTTCAGCCTAAAGTCTTCCCGCTTTTCACTCTGACTACATTCCCATCCGCCTGTCTACCCGCACCAGACTCGTTTGTCCCTAAAGGGCTCACCCTGCTGACCCTACATCGCTTCTTGATGAAAAGAATATTTTGTCAGTTTGGTCTTTGCATAAAAAATTATTCATCAAAATTAATCAGTAACGAAGGTTGCTTCAAGCTCGTCTATCTTTTCCTATTATTCCTCGTTCACTCACCTCATTTACACATTCTGTTTATCCACCGCTGTCTGAGCTTCCTCATGTCAGCTTGGTCACGTGACAACCTCACCAAACAGCTGCACTCGAGACAGCTGCACAGACTGGGTGAAGGCGACTATGGGAGGGCAACCACCTCACACTCGGGGTAGCTGTCTAAAAGCCACCAGACACCGCACACTCGGGGTAAGTGTGGGCTTCTAGAGGTGGTCCGACAAGTCACGTGACACACGCGCTTCTTTCCCAATGCCATTAACCCCTTGACGTCAGCTGCCAGACAGCGGGATCACAACTCTGGAAGCTTGTCACGACTAACAGCTTGTCTCTCCATCCACCCATTCCTTTTAAAAATGTATTTTCAAGCCCCGATTCCTTGTGGAGGTGTGAGAGTTACAGCAGAGGACTGCTTTGTCTCAAGTGCCAGTCAATCACAAGATTGTTGTGTCCAGAGAACTCAGACAATAAAAGATTGTTCTGGCTTGACTAAGCCTCAGTAGATTGTTCTGCCTGGAGAAGTGAGTCTTTCTCTCACTCTTTTCTTGTCAAAGAATGGATGTACAAGTAGTGGCACAGAGATGCTGGGTGACTGTGAAGCGCTTCACAATGCATTGCTGCAATCCTGGCTTTCTTCAGGAAGCTACTGAATGGATTACTGAGCCTGTGTTTCAAAGACATTCCAATTTCATGCTGTGGTATTAAGAAATGTCTCCTAGACATTGTTAACCGCTCTCGTCAGCTGCCTGCCTGTTTCTTCCGACAAGCAGACAGAGAGAGAGACAGAGAGAGAGAGAGACAGAGAGAGAGACAGAGAGAGGCAGTCAGCAGGCGAGACTGAGAGATGCGATCAATGACACAAGTGGAGGCTTTAGTCACTAGTCAAACTCCACTGTTGCTGCTGTTGCTGCTGAGTGATGTCTAAGCTAATTGCTTTTGTCTGTTATAAATAATTGTGTAGACATGCTGTGTGTAGTGTCTGTGATGAGGATGCCATAGTGTGTGTATATTATGGTCTACACAGGCTGTGTACAGCATGTGACAGGAGGGCAGAGTGAGTGCCAAGAGAATGTGTATTGGCTGTCACAATATATTGTGACTGTCATAGAAGTAAATATTGTGAGTGGTGAGAGTGTATCGTGGTTTTCACAAAAATATAATGTGGCTGTGATACAAGTACATGTCGTCTGTGATGAGAGTGTCTAATAGTTGTCATGAGAATGTACAGAGTCTGCAAGCAATGTACCCTTCGCATTTATTTCTATGTTGTTCTCGCCCTTTTATTTTTCCTTTTCACTCCGCCCTCTCAGGCTTTGCTAAAGACAGACCTACCATCCTCTCGGACAAAACATTTCTGGCCTCACCTGCCAGGTGTTACAATGTGGCCATTGCAGTTGTGTCTGTGCCCAACAGTCGTACCTGTAGGTCGGTTCCCCGACTCTCCTCACAAACTTCAAGATGGGAGCCGGGTGGAGCCGGGCCCTAGAGCCTGTCCTAAGCCTGCCACCATCATCGTTATCGTCTTTATCGATTCCCTGGGTGGTCGTTCCTCGCTGTGCAGCCCATTACCAGGGAGGACAACCCAAACAGTCCAAGTTTTCACCCTAACAGTCCCCCGCCTCGTCCTCAGAAAAGCTAAAGCTCTCACCCCTCCCACTGCGAGGTTCTTAACTCGATGATTAGGCCTCGTTACTGCTGCATTCAGCATCATCTCCCCGTTAATAGCAAAGGGGCTTTCTCAAAGTTCTCCTCCACAGCTGGCACCTCACTGAGGTAGTCAAGGGACTCTCTCAAGAGCGGGATGTTAATACAGCACCATGGCACTCGAGCTGTATTAACGGAATGCTGTTAAAATTCCTTAAAGGTAATCAAAGTGTAGCAGGATGCTGGCGTCTGTAGAACTGGATGTCATCGATCACGTGACACTGCCTGTAGAAAATTGAAAGACAAGACTGCCTGTCATCTGACGGCGGCTCTTTGCTGTGAATAGCCTTCATCTCTCAGATGCATTACCAAGACCTGGACTAACACAAGACTAAGGCTGCTTTCAATCAGGTACAAAGACCTGGACCTTCACAAAGCCAGGCTGTTATATTACTCCCTTTTATCCCTCCGCCATGTCTGGGAAAGACTGCAAGTGTGTGCCTTGGCACGGGCTTACCGTGCTTCTAACTGACTTCCAGTCACCTGGTTATACAACTCACCTGGTCGCTTTTGTATGGAGCTTTGTTTGTGTCCTCTTGAAAACACTCTGATGTACCCGTCACCCTACTTTCTACATCTTTGATGTACCCGTCACTCTACCTCCTACATCTCTGATCTACCCGTCACAGCCTGTTGCAGCTTAGTCCATCAGGAAATTCATTGCCATTCCGCATCTAAGAAAATGAAATTTAACAAATTCAACGACTCTCAATTTCGGAATAAATACAGCCACCAACCATTTTCTGCTATAAACTCGTTTGGCCGTGCACTCACTTTATAAATGCTCATTTGATGGCAAGCGTGACTGTCGATAAGGCCAGTTTCAGGGTATGCGACAGCGACAACACAAAGGCATTAATAATGTATCCCAGTCTGACGAGTGGTTCTGGAGACTACAAAGGCAACAGAGGAAAGGGAGGCAAGTAAAGAAACATTGATTTGAGCTCGTGAATACCCCATCAGCCTGATGTTGCACCAAACCTGCTCTCGGTGTCGTGCTCATGTTGTCGTCTGTAGACACGTGTACAGCTTCGGGTTTCATGCCAAAGCAGGATTTACTGTTTTCCTAAAGTGTTAAAGACAAGAAAGAAACATATTTGTTGTCCTGTTGAGCACATGTTAGTAACCTTATAACCTCTCGTCTTCGTGTGCGGCAACAGCCTGCAGGTGGACGATGAGAGCAGAAAATAAGGATGACATCTAACAGGCCTGGAAACCTGGCAAAATAACACTAAACCCAGTCACTGGGCCTGCAGACCCACCAGTCCTACAGCAAGAGGTCAAACAGTTGACCTACCCTCGACAACGCCCCAGCTGGTTGGGTGGAAAGAGCACGTGACCTCACGACTCTGTGCCAGAGAACCATCGAACACAAGTTATGGCCCAAACCGAGACAGTAGTCAGGGCCGCCGAGAGCCAGCCCGGGCCCCGGGACAGACGACCTCTCCGGGCCTCTTGTACTTGTAATCGTAAATTATTTTCCCAGTATATAATGTATGTTTACAATTCCAATCTCAATATCTACACTCAAACTCAACTTCTGCATGTGTAATGCTTGGGTGTTCTGTCCTTAGACCTTTCTTTAAAAGAAAAAGAAAAGGAGAAGAAGGAAAAAAAATCCACTGACCAAGGCCGGGCCCCCTTGACAGCCGCGGGCCCGGGTACACCAGACCCCCCTGTCCCCCCCTCTCGTCAGGCCTGACAGTAGTCACAGTTCCAAAGAAAGGAAACACCAAAAATTGTGAAACTACAGAGCCAGAGCTTGCTGACAGTCATCCAGAATCTCAGGACCGCCACTGGGGAGCAGCTGGCAGAAGAGGCTGCGGGTCTTCAACATTTCTCTGGAGAAGATCTTGCGGAGACCCTCCGTAACCCTTCGCACGGTTGCCTGTCACACGGTTATCTTCTGTTTTTCTACTGGCATCGAGCACGTAGACGAAGGTTGCTCTATTTTAAGCAAAGGTGTTTTTTACCAGCTACAGTTGTTTTTATTTGCTCACTTTCCGAAAATTCATGAAAAGATAATGTAGGACACTTGTAGGTCTGACCTGTACACTCAGGTACACAGCAATGTCGACGATCAGTTCTCATCGTTCGAGCTGACACTGTGACACTGTGACACTGCAACAACGCTACGTGTATCAATGACCAACATCAAACCGGAAGTGGTCTACCCTCGGTTGGGATGAAGGTTACATGAATGAATACTTTTCCAAATGTGTCTACACGGACTGCAGGCAGCCGACGAGAAGCATACATAGCCACCCCGTGCTGTACCCGTCTGTGTTCTGTCAGGACCTTTGTAGTTTCTGCCCCACCCTGCTTGAAGCCCTCAGCTGGCACATTAGCACCACCTGGCCACTTTCCTCCCTTTGTAAGCTCCTTTGACCTCTCCCCGTGGGACTGGCAGGTCTGCAGGTTCGCTGTCTCTAGTCTGGTTGTGTTGGAGGATGCTGGTTGGAAGCTGTACTCGTCCTTGTAGTCTCAGTCCATCAGCTGAGTTCACCTTGCTTTCTGTCACCAGGTGGCCATTGCTGTCCTCCATGTCTGAGGTCCTGTGCTGACTTGTCTAACACAGGTAGCTAAACAGCAACTGATCATCAGCAGCACCTTCATCCCATTTGTTTCTGTTGACTATATACGGTGCTGAGGATGGGAGGTGACAAGGACAGTTGTAATTTGATCTTGACCCTCAGCACCAGCCGGCGCCACTTGCCTGTTGCTTTATTAACGAGAGGCTGGGAAGGAAACAACCCTCGGCGACAGTCCACAGAGTCGGTGAAGGGGAAGCGAATTAAATTTTCTGGTATTCTGTAACATTTTCTTTCAGGAAATTAGAAAGTATTTCTGGGTGAGTGTCGATCGATATCGATCAATACATCCAAACAAACGGCGGGTGTAGTGGCTGGCAGTTGTACATCTCGAGCTTTGTACACATCGCTTGTCTGTAGTGAGAGTCGAGTCACTGGCCTCTGATTGGTGTAGCCACAGCCACTGGCGACAATGGTATGCTGGTGACTGCTGTGATTGTGTGAAATAGGATGTTGGTCACTGCTGTCATTGTGTGACATAGGATGTTGGTCACTGCTGTCATTGTGTGACATAAGATGTTGGTCACTGCTGTCATTGTGTGACATAGGATGTTGGTCATTGTTGTGACAGGTTGTGACGATCTCGTAAGAAGTGGGTGTTGCGCACGTGCGTGGGTAAAGTTGCCTGCACGCGCAAAGATTTCTTCCTCCTCCTGGACTTTATCTTCACCAGGTGTAGTTTCCTGATGTTGCCATGTTTGTCTGTTTCTCTCCTCCTTGTGTGGCCATGTTTGTTGTCTTGTGCCTATTGTGTTCATGTCCTTAGCTCTGCTTCCTGTTTGCATGTTAATGGCGATGGTTTGACTGCCCACACTAGTGGCTATGAGGTCAGCTCGTGGCTATGAGGTCATCTAGCGGCTATGAGGTCAGCTCGTGGCTATGAGGTCAGCTCGTGGCTATGAGGTCAGCTAGTGGCTATGAGGTCAGCTCGTGGCTATGAGGTCAGCTAGCGGCTATGAGGTCAGCTAGTGGCTATGAGGTCAGCTCGTGGCTATGAGGTCAGCTAGCGGCTATGAGGTCAGCTCGTGGCTATGAGGTCAGCTAGTGGCTATGAGGTCAGCTCGTGGCTATGAGGTCAGCTAGTGGCTATGAGGTCAGCTCGTGGCTATGAGGTCAGCTAGCGGCTATGAGGTCAGCTCGTGGCTATGAGGTCAGCTAGTGGCTATGAGGTCAGCTCGTAGCTATACCAGCCCTTCCTCAGGCGACTACAGGACTGTGGCATAGCTGGTTTTTTGGTTTTTTGTTTCCACTGCTTTCTCTTGGCGACGAAGCCGACAAAGCGTGCACACGTGAGTCCCGTTGCCAAGAGGATAGTTAATGACGTCACTGGGCGTCAGTCGTTGCCAAGGAAAGACTGAATGTGAAAAAGTCAGACTAAACACAAGTGAATGTCTTTGTGCTAAAAAATACTTGGTTGCCGTATGTTGCAGCATCTGGAGACTTCTTTGCCTCCCTTTGCTTCCTGTCCTCTCTTGTCACGAGCAGTAGTGACCGCTGAGTGGTGTGAAGACAGAGTTTCTAGATTTCTTTAACCTCGTGTGGCACCCTAGTCAGCAACAACCAACACACAAGTTTACCTGTGATAGCCAACACACGAGTTTACCTGTGATGGCCAACACACAAGTTTACCTGTGATAGCCAATACACGAGTTTACCTGTGACAGCCAATACATAAGTTTACCTGTGACAGCCAATACACGAGTTTACCTGTGACAGCCAACACACAAGTTTACCTGTGATAGCCAATACACGAGTTTACCTGTGATAGCCAACACACAAGTTTACCTGTGATAGCCAACACACAAGTTTACCTGTGATAGCCAACACACAAGTTTACCTGTGATAGCCAACACACAAGTTTACCTGTGATAGCCAATACATAAGTTTACCTGTGATAGCCAATACACGAGTTTACCTGTGATAGCCAACACACAAGTTTACCTGTGATAGCCAATACACGAGTTTACCTGTGATAGCCAACACACAAGTTTACCTGTGATAGCCAACACACAAGTTTACCTGTGATAGCCAACACATAAGTTTACCTGTGATAGCCAATACACAAGTTTACCTGTGGTAGCCAACACACAAGTTTACCTGTGGTAGCCAACACACAAGTTTACCTGTGGTAGCCAATACACAAGTTTACCTGTGATAGCCAATACACGAGTTTACCTGTGATAGCCAATACACGAGTTTACCTGTGATAGCCAATACACAAGTTTACCTGTGATAGCCAATACACAAGTTTACCTGTGATAGCCAACACACAAGTTTACCAGTGGTAGCCAACACACGAGTTTACCTGTGAAGCCTCTTCCCCGTTTGATGACTTTGGTCAGGAAACCATCGGCCCTTGAGTGTAGCAGACAACTGTTCTCAGTTGTCATGACTACAGTGTGTCAACAACCACGTGCTTGTGACTGCAGTATGATGACTAGTAGGAGGTGGCTTACTTGTGAGTCAGTCAGGTTGTTAGTCAACAGTGACGTGTCTGTGCTGATGTTTGTTTACTCGTTATAAAGACCGTTAGTCACTTGGCACACCGGCTGATGTTGCCGTCATTCCGCGAAACTGAATTGTCACCACAAAAAAGCAGCGAGAAGATGTAGCGCGCAGATGAACATGGACAGAGGGAGATGGAGGCTTGTTTCTCATTTCCGTCTGCTGGGCCGCCGAGGATTGCAAGTCTTTTATTTTAATCAGCAAGATGGAGAAGGAGCCATCTGTCACCAAACAGCGGGACTTGGCAGCGCAGTGTGTACCTTTGCTTGTCTTCCTGCCTGTGTGTTTGTGAGAGAGAGAAAGGGAAAGAGAGATCAGGCCAGTACAGCGCATGCGCGTGTGAGTGTGGGTGGGTGGGGTCACGACCTGCTATTGACTGCAGCTGTCTGTGAGTCTGTGAATGCTGTGTCCCTTGTGCTTGCTGGCACGTGTGTGTGTGTGTGAGGGCATTGTGAGGGCAGTGTGCACAAGAATGTCAGGGATAACCAGCTGCAATTTCCTGTCTTTTCCTCAAATTCTGTTGTCCTGATTCAGGGGCGATCACTCACAGCTGTGACGTCACATCCTCTCCCAGCTTTGCTGTATTCGGTGAGCACTTTCAGAATTTCAAAGTGGGTGTGGAATTTAAAAATAAAATTATCAATTTCTTGCACTTATTGACTTGGATGAGGCTGTACAAAAGGTATGATACCCCTTTAATGGCTTCACTGCACCCGCCAGCAAAAGCAATCAGCGCCTGTTCACAGCTGGTCAGTGCATGTCAAAGGTCAACATTGGAAAATACAAATCTTCAGCCACAGTTTGATAGCAAACGTCAGCCATGGTTTGATAAGATGTGCAAACAAATGAAAGCAGTACAATAGTCACCGGATTTTCAAAGGAAGGAGAGTAGCAGTAAACAAATTAAGATACCTAACAAAAAAGAAATAACTACAGAGCTTTTATTGAAATAAAGAAACACCACCACAAAAGTAATATTACTATTTTAAAGCTTTTCAGCCGTGTAATAACAACATATAAATGATGTAAACATGTAATACTGTAAGTCTGTGTGTATATAATTGAATGTCTGTGTAAATTGTACATTTTCACCACTTGTGATGTGGATGACGGTTTATTCAGTGAAGTTCTTCCTTGGTTGGCTTAAACAATTCGCAAACATCAAATATTTTTAGCTCTGATTCCAGAGTAGACAGAACTTCCTCCATGTATCTCTTTCTCTTCCCTCCCCTTACATACCTGCATATATGCACACAAGCATACACACAGACATGAATGTGCATATTCATACATTACACATGCATGCATTCTAACTATACACACACACACACACACCATTACATACATGCTCATGTGCACTCATGTATGTACACACATATATTTCATGTGATATTTCACACACACACACACACAATGGGACAGGTCCTGTCTCGTCTCTTGACGACTGTTGATGTTTGCACGAGGATGTCCCCAGCCCAGCTTGAGATGAGAAACAACAACAGGCCACAAGCCAGTCAGCAGCATACCCAGGGTGTGACTGTGACCACGACATGCACACAGTACGAAGGTGGTAATTAACTTAATTACCCTGATGGTGATACCAGATTACTAACCTGGTTAATGAGATTAATTGGTGTTTGTGGTCAGGTGATCAGTACTTTGTGTGAAGTCTCCCCAGGCTGTGGCAGCTTGCAACATTTCTCGTCTTTCACTCTGCTTTTGTCTCTTTACCTTTATTTTTTTACTTTTTTCGCTAAGATATCAACAATAGAAACTATTTGAAAAACTGTAAGTGACACACTGTAAGCTGCATGAAGATATATTTCTGTCACAACTGTGAACCTTGGTGTTGATATTCGCACTTTGACACCACAGCCTCGTCCACTTGCCTCTCAGGCCAAACACTTTCACATCAGCAGCCTTTCATGTTTCTGACACAATCAGAGCTTCAACAAATCACATCCCCATTGTCAGCTTCATTGCCTTGACATGACACACTGTCAGCACGTGACTGACCACACTAGTCATGGCAGTGTTGTACAATGTGTCACACATCTGCAGCTTCACTACAATTTGTGTCGGTGACAACAACCACACAGCTTGTGTGACATCACTCTACCAGCAGTTTTATCAACAGCTACTAGTTTACTCGCTTGAACCCTTTAAATCCCGATCCAAAGAAAGTATTTGACATTCTCCATCACCTAACACTGACCAGTGAGTGGACCGTCAGCAAGTACAAGGCGGGCAAGTGGTCAGAGCCCTCGACACGTCACTGTCGGTCAGTTGAAGGCAAACAGAGCCTCAGGCACGTGACCCCTGGGGTAGGCACCAGGTGATTCAGGAAATTATCTTGAGTCTGAGTACCACCATGTCACAGTTCCGGTTAGTGTCATGTCACATACGTGGGGGCCATCACAGACTAACCAAAGTTTCAAAAGGACGACTTCTGACAGTCGACCTCCTGAGGCCAACTATTGCAACACACAACAACTGGTCCTCTACTAGGCTACCACAGTAGTCAACGCAGTTATTAGCATTGCTGTCATATTACTGTAGTCCATAGAGTTACTAGTATTGGTCTCATATTACTGTAGTCTATAGAGTTATTAGCATTTCTGTCATAATACTGTAGTCAACAAGATAAGCATTGGCAATGTAAACATCATGTAAACAATGTAAACATCATGCAGTCGTATCTCAATAATGTAACAAACATGATTCACGATCGTCAAATGTTGTGGTAAACACGATGAACGTTGTCTACAAACATTGTACCATCACATCTATGAACATTGGTCTCCACATGATTGTGACATGACGATGAAGGTGTGACGAGGTATTTATATTGTCACCAACATGTATGTGACATGACGATGAAGGTGTGACAAGGCTGGTCGAATGACCAACATGATGACGAATGGTGTAACTGTCGGTCTGATGGTCTCAAAGCAATGCTGTAGAGGGCGAGCTGTCGCTATGGCAACATGGCATGCAAGGTGGTGGCAGATGAAGCTGCAGAAATGCCTGGACTGCTGACGATCGTGACGTACTCTTGTAGTGCCTGTGTACAGTCAACAAACGTAACACGTAACGCTACCTGACACACCTACAGATAGCAAAGATAAACATTATTTGTTGATACCTTCATTGCTCCTGTCTCACTATCCTACTCAGTGTCTGTCAGTGTCTCTGTCTTTCTGTCTCCACGTGTCTCATGCTTCTGTCTTCCTATGAGTAAGTGTGCGTGCCTCTGTGTGTGTGTGCACGCGTATCTTTGCACATAATGTTGTGTATTCGTTTGTTTGTGTGCGTGTGTGTGTGTGTGTACAAAGTCGTGTGTGTGTGCAAGTTATGTGCATGTGTGTGAGCGCCTGTACATAGTGTTCTATATTTAGCTTCGTGCATTTCATATCAGTGCACGGTCTATGTGCACGCAGGCACGCACACACAACCACGCGCACCCGATGGGTACACACACTGTAAACATGTAAGCATTATGGGTACACGCTGTACTGAAGTATTATGGGTATACTCACGCTGTACAGAGGCATTATGGGTATACTCACGCTGTACAGAGGCATTATGGGTACACACACGCTGTACAGAGGCATTATGGGTAGACACACTGTACAGAGGCATTATGGGTATACTCACGCTGTACAGAGGCATTATGGGTACACACACTGTACAGATGTATTATGGGTATACTCACGCTGTACAGAAGCGCATACTGTTGATTTGTCTGCACGCAGCCCGCCCGCTCCTGTCGCAGGTCGTGAACGCAGCCCATGACGTCCACACAGCGCCGCTCCTCAAACTGTCGCATGCAGACGTCCAGCGCTAGCAGCGTCCCCGTGCGGCCAGTGCCCGTGCTGTCAGGGACAGATAATCCCGACTGTAAGCAGCAGACAACCACCCGCCTGAGTGCGGGTCTCAGGTGTGAATGAGATACAGGTGTACATAGGTGTCTGTGAGGTGAACAGTCTTACGTGACTCACGTGTCAGTCCACAGTGACGTCATACAGTCAGTGCTGTCACAGACACACCTGATGTAATAAGTGCAAAGTAATGCAAGCGTCAGACCCTGTCTCAGACCTGGCTCTCTACAGGTGCCATGTTGGACCCTTTCTACAACTTGCCAATGGACTGACTGATGACTGATGTCGTACTGCAGTAGTACAGCCACTCGGCGAACACCGCCATCACTGCATGGTGACGTCACTACTGTATAGAGTCCAACCACTGACCAGCAAGACACTATCCAGGGTGGACCAGACAGTGCATGTCACACACCATGGGGTCAACAAGACACTACCTGCAGTGGACCAGGAGGGGCTCAGTGACGTCCTGGTAGGCGGGGCGGATGTCCAGCACGAAGCGCACGAGCGAGATGGGCTCCACTCGCCCTGAGGCCGGCCAGCAAGTCAGCCAGAAGTGATGCAAGCCCCGCCTTTCGCCAGTCTGCAACAGAGAATCTCTGTATGGTTGGCTGGCTGTCTATGTGTCTATGTTTTGCTGCGAACAGTCGGCTTCACACAACATCATCGTCATCATGTACACAGCAGCCAGTAGAACTAGTGGGTTATCTCCCCTCAAGCATCTCGTTACGGGTTTTATTTTCGTGCGTACTTTGCTTTTGTTTGTATTTACACTTTTGTTGTTCTTTGTATTCTTAGCATAAGCATCGACTTCTTCATCTTCTTCATCTTCATCGTAATCATCGTGCTCGTCGTCGCTTTGGCGTAACTACACGTCACTCACTTTCTTTGACTGTAGCTCCAGCCATGACGTAATGTACTCCTGGTGCACGTCACGTCGTGTCATGGTGACGCAGAACTCGCCAAATGTCACCGACGATTCAGGACCAACGGATTCAGGGAAGTATGGCGCGAACTTCACCTGCACACCACACGAGACTGACCATGGAGCCGTGAGCACCTGCCGTCCTTTGATCTATTATTAACACCTTACCCCCCGCATTGCACACCTGGCGACAGGATAAGTCTTTATAAGGGTGGGCACACACACACACACAGAGTTTGTGATGGCAGGTAGCCACCCCGACACAAGACCAGACTTTGGAACAAGTGCCGATAGCAACTGTGACGCACTTACAGAAATCCTAGCGCCATTGACAGCAAGACTCACAACTGTTTCTAAACATCCTAGCCCACTCTGAGTACCCTAGTGGTGATTGCCATCCTAACCCACGTTAGTACCCTAGTGGTGATTGCCATCCTAACCTACGTTAGTATCCTAGTGGTGATTGCCATCCTAACTCACGTTAGTATCCTAGTGGTGATTGCCATCCTAACCCACGTTAGTACCCTAGTGGTGATTGCCATCCTAACCCACGGTTACTTCGTAAATCCACATCGTGATGTCACTGCTGGATAGCAAAAGACTACTTGGTGATCAGCAAGACCTGCAGTGGACATGGGTGAGGGGTTGACAGTGGGTCTAAGGAAGGGGACAGTTTAGCATCAGCACGTCACATCCTCCAAGACAGGCTTTTCCCCAGAGTCGCAAACACTCACGTGACCGTCTTCCACAATGTTAACGAGCATGGCGATAGCTGGACATCGCTGCTCCCACACCATCCGCCACAAGTCCTCTAGTGTGCCCTCTAGCGGCGCCTGTGTGGCGATGTAACGCTTCTTCTGGTGGCCATAGCCCTGGACACACAAACACACATAGACAAACACCACACGTATAGCCAAACACCACACACACACACAGACAAACACACACACGCATAGACAAACAACACACACACAGACAGGTACACATTGTGCACACATACAAAATACAAGTAATCACACATCCACATATGAGCCACTACAATACATATACACAAATGTACATTAGCACACACCAGAGAATATTTATGGACACACACGTGAGCACACACACACACATATCATATTCTCATCATGAGCATTTCACTTTCACTTTTGATGGTGAATCATTTCATGCGCCATGATGAACATCAAGAATTCAATGGCAGCTGACAGGCGTGACAAATTCTATCACAAACATATGTCACATAGTGACCAGCTGCACGATAAGCCACCTTAGTCAGCATAAACCACTATCACCAGCTGCACGATAAGCCACCTTATCAACATAAACTACCATCACCAGCTGCACGATAAGCCACCTTATCAACATAACCCACCATCACCAGCTGTACTATAAGCCACCTTATCAACATAACCCACCATCACCAGCTGTACTATAAGCCACCTTATCAACATAACCCACCATCACCAGCTGTACTATAAGCCACCTTATCAACACAAACCACCATCACCAGCTGTACTATAAGCCACCTTATCAACATAAACCACCATCACCAGCTGTACTATAAGCCACCTTATCAACATAAACCACTATCACCAGCTGCACTGTAAGCCACCTTATCAACATAAACCACCATCACCAGCTGTACTATAAGCCACCTTATCAACATAAACCACCATCACCAGCTGCACTGTAAGCCACCTTATCAACATAAACCACCATCACCAGCTGCACTATAAGCCACCTTATCAACATAAACCACTATCACCAGCTGCACTGTAAGCCACCTTAGTCAGCATAAACCACCATCACCAGGTGCACTGTAAGCCACCTTATCAACATAAACCAAGCAAAGAAACGTCACCCAGACCCACAAGCGTGTTGGTGAACCACTCACAGTCACGAAGTTGGCGTTGATGTAGCTACTGACAGCGTCTCCTGGTCTTTTGCTCAGCTCCACTCGTGTCTCGGGTACTGGTGACACAGGCATGACACACAACTTGTTTACATGCGTGTTTACTGCTCGAGCGTCAGAGGGACGAGGTATCAGACATAAACTTCAAATATGTGAGTGATACTTCTGTGACATAGTCATCCTGCAGTTACGCAGTTACACCTTTATTACAGGTTACACTTCCGCTACACTGGTGTCACATTCATACTGCAGCGCTGTATTCTACAGTCACACTTGTGACACATAAAGGCACACGTGACACACAGACACACTTCTGTCACACATCCACACCCTCAAACGTCCTGCCAGTCTTGACCAACTGACCGACAGGCTAACCCTGGTCAGCTACTGACTACAGCAAGATGGCCGCTAGGAACTCACTGGGAAGGACATTAGCAAATCTATTTTTATCCTCAGCACCAGGTGGCACCACAGACAAGCGAGGCGTTTTGTTGGGTATCAGCTGAAACACATGTAACATAACATTACCTGTAACATGTCATTACACGCAGCACCACATTACACTCACGTGACGTCCCACGTTATGTGACGTTAGTGTCTCGCTTCCCTTCCCCTCGTCACGTGACCGCACTCTCGCGCCCCTGTTTTCCTCCTGCTCTCTCCCTCTCTCTCTCTCATTTAGGTGGTGGAATTATGATTGATTTAGTTTACTGGCGGCAGGACGAACTGCATGCGTGTCCACGTGACAGCAACGTAGTGTTTACAACAGGCTGACGGTGTCGTTTGGTGTTACCTCCGTGTGTCACGTGATGAGCTTCCCACTCATTGTGGTCAGCAGTTTGTATGTCATGGTGTTAGACATAAGTACATCATACAGCTTGTGGTGGTGAGTAGCTCCACTACACTACAGTACACCACACTACACTATACTACACTACACCAGACTATACTGCACTACATCATACAGCTTGTAGTGGTGAGTAGCTACACTGCACTACACTATAGTACACTACACTATACCACACTACACTACAGTATAGTACACTACACTATACTACACTACATCATACAGCTTGTGGTGGTGAGTAGCTACACTGCACTACACTACACTACAGTATAGTACACTGCACGACACTATACTACACTACATCACACTACACCACACTACACCACACTACACTACACCACACTATACTACACTACACCACACTACACTGCACTACACTACACCACACCACACTGCACCACACTGCACTATACTATACTACATTACACTACACTACACCACACTATACTACACTACACCACACCACACTACACTGCACTACACTACACTGCGCTGTACTACAGCACACCACACTATACTACACCACACTGCACTATACTACACTACACTACACTACACTACACCACACTACACTGCACTACACTACACTGCACTACATTACACTACACCACACCACAATGCACTATACTATACTACATTACACTACACTACACCACGCCACACTACACTGCACTACACTACACTGCACTACATTACACTACACCACACCACACTGCACTATACTATACTACATTACACTACACTACACCACACTATACTACACTACACTACACTACACCACGCCACACTACACTGCACTACACTACACTGCACTGCACTACATTACACTACACCACACTATACCACACTACACTACACCACACCACACTATACTACACCACACTACACTACACTACACTACACCACACTGCACTATACTATACTACACTACACTCTACCATCAACTGTCTGCTTGCTACACCAGCTCTGTGTACGCTTCGTGCTGCTGGCCTCTGGTGATGGCCTGAAG
This sequence comes from Pomacea maculata, assembly GCA_004794325.1. NCBI lineage: Eukaryota > Metazoa > Mollusca > Gastropoda > Architaenioglossa > Ampullariidae > Pomacea > Pomacea maculata. The sequence continues at coordinate 286,867 of SRHC01002962.1, read as the reverse complement.
TGTTGTAGAAATCAACTTTATTATTGCTCTCCTCAGCACTGCATACTGTGAGTAACAGCTGAGTGCATACTACTGTATAAGCTAGCCTGTAACACCCTGCTTCAGCTACAAGCACTCGCAACACTAGTGGCGATCACTTACCACAAACTCCTCAAAGATTTTGGTAAGATCCAGACTGAAGTTGATAAGTTCTGTGGCACCCAGGACATGACTAGGCTTAGTCTGCACACAGGATAGGGGAGAACATGTAACACACAGACATGTAACAGAGGTGTAACAGACATGTAACAGACATTAACAGTCATGTAACAGACGTGTAACACACAGTCATGTAACAGAGGTGTAACAGACATGTAACAGTCATGTAACAGACATGTAACATGATCATTGAACAGACGTGTAACAGACATGTAACAGAGGTGTAACAGACATGTAACAGGTGTAACGCGTGGTGACGTGCAATAGATTATCGCTGTGTAATATGTTGTATGCGATGGTGTACAACCCTTAAGGGCAGCCCTCGGCCCACACCACGCCGACCGGTCTGAAGACGCTGATGACAGACAGACAGGCAGGCAGACAGACAGACAGACAGACTCACTGACCCGGTGTGAAGACGGTGATGACAGACAGACAGACAGACTCACTGACCCTGTGTGAAGACGGTGATGACAGACAGACAGGCAGGCAGACAGACAGACAGACTCACTGACCCGGTGTGAAGACGGTGATGACAGACAGACAGACAGACTCACTGACCCTGTGTGAAGACGGTGATGACAGACAGACAGACAGGCAGGCAGACAGACAGACAGACTCACTGACCCAGTGTGAAGACGGTGATGACAGACAGACAGACAGACAGACTCACTGACCTGGTCTGGGGTCACATCCAGGGCGGGGTTGAAGAGGCCGCTGCTGGGTCGCGACTTGCTGACGGCGGCCAGGGCGATGGAGTCGACACTGGACACGGAGTAACTGCGACTGACCACCATCCGCCGCAGGTCTCGCCTGTAGCGCCGCCGGAGGACAACCTGCAACAACATCGCAGTCAGCACAACGACCTGCAGCTCTAAGTCAACAACATCAACACCAACAATGCGTGCAACCATCTTACGGCCAACAGCCCAGACTAAAGTGAACTACAAGGTCGTGATGTCACCTGCATGACGATCAGCGTGACGCAGCAAGCACCGCCCACAGCAGCGATGACAACAGCGATGGTGACGCCAGGTTCGTTGATCAGCTCGTCCGTGTTATCGTCGTTCTTCTCTTTCATCGGGTCTGTGTTGTCTCCGGAGGTGGCGGGCGTGGCCAGGGCGGGGTCAGGGACGGGCAGTTGCTGCAGCTGCACGTCAACCAGCTGTTGGGCAAAACCAGGCATGAAACTGTGACATGGCGTGACGTTCGTGAGGAGTTCCCCATGATGAAGATCTGACATTTTATTTCAGTACGTGACAGTAAACACACTACATGTACCTGTAGTCACTTCCTCTAGCTATACCCTCCATGTCGCCACCGTCGCCACTCGTCCAGCATTTGCGTGGCCTGACGGACAGCGACGATGACAACTTGCGACTGTAGCTGTTGAGCGAGTGAGTCCAGCTAACCCAAAGTCACCCCGACTATGCAACTAACCACACACACAGACACACACACATACACTAACTCGCACTCACACTCACACACATACATACACACACATATACACACACTCACACACACATACACACACTCACATACACACACACGCGCTACCAAACTAACCCATGCTCAGTGCAAAGGACAGAAGACACGGAGGTCACGTGCACGGTGGGATCTGAGGACTGGTGGAGGAGGCCTGACATCTGACTCTATGGCCATGTCTGATGTCGACATCTACCTCTGTAGCCTGTCACAGGTCTCCTGTGTATTTAGTCTCCGCCATGTGAGAGCGTTGTACTGCACTAATATGTAATACACTACAGCGAGCAGTGCTGACACAATACAAAGTAGTAATGTAAGCTACAGTATACACGTACAGATATTCTCCACTGTACTGTACTAGTGTATGCTGTACAACACATATACATGTATACTACAACAGTATATGTACTAATATACACTGCTACATACACTGTACTAATACATCTATACGATGTGTACTAATGTGTACTATAACGTACAACGTACTGATATCTACTGCACAGTACAATAGACTAATGTAGACAACATTAACATTAAGTATGTCAGGTATAATGTCAGGATGCACTCCACGACATTCTGATTCAGTGAGCCAAACAGCGATGAACACGCTGCAGACCCTGGGTGACAGGAAGGCGAGGTAGGTGTGTGAGAACGATAAACTGACCTGGCTGGGGAGGACAGACACGTGGGTGACAGGGAGTCTGGGGACAACACTTGTCAGCAATACCATGTCCCCCCATCTACCCACCCCGTGTTTCCAGGTTAGCTAGTGTCAAATGACCTTTACCTTGTTCTTGAAGAAGGACGTGTCCCGGACCTGGAAGCCCTGCTTCATGACCTGCGCACAGACGACAGTGAGATAACTGTCATAGCGCTCACTCTTGTTGACGAGGTACAGACGCACCACAATGGCGGCTGCTTCCTGCTGCAGGCCGCTTATCTCCTCTTGCTGCTGGCTGCTTGTCTCCCCCTGCTGCCGCGCGCACTTAACGCCCTCCTGGTCCATCAGGCGGATCTGAAACACGTGACGCCATGTTGATAACTCAAGGGAGGATAATCCGACTTATTTCCTAGCGCTTACTGACAGTGATTTCATTGGTCAGGGTTGTGATGTTGAGGCCGTGAGCTGTGCATCAGTCTTGGTAAAGCTCTTAGTATTATGGAGCCATTGACATGACAGCAACAGACGTCATCAAGCTCTGACTGTCACAGTCTTTATAAAGCCCGTCACATGACAGTCGAGATAAAGGTCTTTAAATAGTTGTCATGTTAAAGCCTTGACCCTTGACATGGCAGTCGTGATATGAAAGTCTCCTTGCCTAAAGCTGTTCACTGATTTTATTCTTCGTTTAGTTCGGTTGTTTATACTTTTATAGTTCATGTCTTATTTGTTTGTCTTCCTGTCCCTCGTATGCCGTCCATGTTTCTTGTTCTTCAGCGTTAAGAGCTTAGGAGTGTGAGTGTGCGCTTGACAAATTTTGAATTTATTATTGTTGTTGTTGTCGTTGTTGTTGTTATTATCATTATTATTATTCGTCTTAGAATATGTTCAACATGTTTTTTCTTTTGAAATCTAAGCCTGCAACTTGCAGGAAGTGAGGAGGACTTTTCTCTCCTTGCCTCTCACCTGATCCGTGGACACATGTGACTGCTGTCCGTCCTGCCGCAGAATTTCCACCAGTTCCAGGTAGAAAGCTGGCCGACTGTGACAGAACTCCGTCCACGTCATCTGCAGCTGGACTTGAACCACCATCAGTAGCCCGGGAGTGGGTGATGAAGGAGGGGGGCTCCACATAGTCTGGCCGTCCACTGCTGGTGTGGTCCTGGAGGCTGTGTCAAGTGCTTCAGTGGTGACAGGTGGTGACCTCTCCCTAGAGGTCAACTGGTCTTTGGTGTCTGGTGCACGTGATGTCCCTCCAGAAGTCACGTGTCGGTTGTTGCCAGTAATGCCAGTACCAGGACTGTTGTCAACGTTGTAGTTTGTGATGGTGAAGACAGGAGCAGCGGTCCGACTGCTGTGAGAGGCTCTCATGCTAGAGTCAGCGACTCCCCAGTCGAGCATGCGATTGTCGTCGCTGCTGGGTGTGCTGACGGAGGTGCCTGCTGGTGTTGTGGTGTGTGGATCAAGAATGTCAGAATGGGAGTGAACCATGACATCCGTCCCGTCCCCTGATTGAGTCCCCGATAGGGCTGCGTCCCCCTCTTTTGGCGTTGCCATGCTGATGTCATCAGGGTTGGTGTCCAGCAAAGCCTCGTTACCAGACCCGCTGCCCGCCATTTCTGTGGGGACCGAAACAAGCAGCGAGGAGGTGGTGCTTGGTGCAGGACCGGATGGCGACAGATGTGGAAAGTCGGGGTTGTACTTCCCGGATACGTCTACAGCCCTCCAAGTCGGAGACGGCCACCAAGTAGAACCCTGAACGGTTTCCAAGCGGCCTGCGGGGAGGCTTTCTGACTGACCAACAGCTGACTGCTTTGGCATGTCTCTTTTGGTGGTGCTTAATGGAACCGTTAATGTCACAGGTTCCGAAGGCGGGGAGCTGTTCTTGGTGGTCGATGGCGACCTCGTAGTGAAGAGGGTAGTCCTTGCCGATGTGGGGGGGCTGTGGGGGCTGGAGGTGTTGGCCTGCAGCACGATGCTGTGCGACTCAGTGGGTAGCAGCACGACAGTCTCTGTCGCCGGCACTACGTCGTGATGTTCAGCCTCAACGCCCGGCGGAGGGCTGCTTGCTGATGTAGCGGCAGTCTTGATGTCGTCTTTCACGGGTGCGTCCGTGACAACCGTGACATCGCTGGTCTCTGACAGAGGTTGTCGCGAGCTGCTGGGAGAAGGAAAGGACATGGTAACACCAACAGATGACGCTGCGGCAGATGGTGATGGTGTTATCGATGTTACTGTTGTCAAAGCTGGTGACATCACGCTTTCCTCGGGAGATAACTCTGCTGAACGCGTGACCCTTGCTTTTGACACCAGGCTGTTGTCTCCCAAAGCGTTAGAGGCAGGTGAAGACAAAATGTTCGTATGGTCACGAGGACCTAAGATGGTGGAATGTAGCGCCTCACTTTCACTAGAGACAAAGTAGAGTGGTGTAGGTGTCTCACCCTCCCACCCTCGGGAGTGGTCCATCCCACTGACGTCATTGAGAGCGTTCGTGCTGGTGGTGGTGGTGGTGGTGGTGGTGGTGGTGGTGGTGCTGGTGGTGATGTCACGAGGAAGTGCAGGATGCTGTGAGACTCTAGTGAGAACAGGATCTGTGGCGTCAGGTGTAGTGCTGGATGTTGCTGACGCTGCAAGAGTCGGGAGTGAGTAAGGTGTGGATGGTGTGGATGGTGTGGACAACGATGTTTTGACATGACTGGCTGGCGGCGTTACGACTGGCACAGGCTCAACAGCGGAATGGGGGCCGGGAGACGGGCTTGTCACTAGGTTCTCGTGGCCGAAGACACGCTGTGCAGCTGACAGGAGGGCGTGGTCACCAACGGCTGGAGCAGTGTGAGTAGACCAAGGGCTTCTAGCAGACAGCAAATGGCTGGGAACAGGGGTCATGGGCTCAGTTGGAGGCATCTGCTGCGGAAACAGGTGAGTGGAGCTGTGTCTAATCACAGAAGCGGGTATCTGGCGTGAGGTGGACACACCTGGCTGAGAAGAGGACGCTGTGGCCCCGTCCCGAGGATGGTAAGTCGGCAGCAGGTCCCGGATGGAGCTAATCCTGGGCCTGTCGGGAGGTTGGCTATCGTGGCGTCTAGCCACCAGATCGTCGTCAGGTTGATGGAGGAGGACAGGTCGTGCACCTCCGTGTCCCAGGCCCTGCGAGTTACCGGACCTTTTAACGTCAGAAATAATATTTCCATCCTGGGACCGCCTGTCCTCACTGGAGTCAGTAGAAGAAAGTCCTCCACTAGCGTTAATGGTAGATGATCCCAGGACAGTCTCAGGCGATCTGTGGTCAATCTCGTGTACTTTATGACCATCATAAGAAGAATGTAAGCGCTCTTCTTCGAACCTCAAGTCCAAGCTGTGCCATGATGGCCACACGCCATCTTCCGCCACAGCACCAGCCTCCCTGTTCCTCCTGCCCTCCTGCTGCGTCGGGCGGTTTGGGTCGCCACCCCGCCTCGTTGCCTGGAGCCGAGTCTCACCACCGGACGACGACATTCGCAGGTGAAGGTCTGGTGCAAGCGGCAACACCGTCCGATGGTGCAGTGGCGCCGACTGCACGGCCAGCAGAAGAGAGCACAGCACAGGGGCTACACACACAGTAGAGATGCTACACAAGGTACAGAGACTGCATCTACACAACAAGGACTACACACCATACACACTACATACAGCACAGGGTCTACACATACTGTACAGGTGCTACACACACTACAGAGACTGCATCTACACAACAAGGATTACACACCATACACACTACATACAGCACAGAGGCTACACACACTACAGAGACTGCATCTACACAAGGACTACACACTATACACACTACATACAGCACAGAGGCTACACACACTACAGGAGATAAAAAAGGTAATAAACACACAGACGAAGGCTAGACACAACACACAGCAATGAGTATGAACAACACACGGGATAAAGTGGTTTAACACACGACACATTGGCTACACATTCAGTACTGGAGCTATGCACATAATACAGTGGCTATACCCTACACACTGACTGTACACACCACACGAGCTACACACTACACACTGTACACACCACACGAGCTATACACTACACACTGTACACACCACACGAGCTATACACTACACACTGTACACACCACAAGAGCTATACACTACACACTGTACACACCAC